>JACGDI010005351.1:439158-455033 GCA_014898725.1 Jacaranda copaia
CCCCCCCAACCAAAAAGAAATTCTAACGGCTATTAATTAATGAGATTATAGGTTAATAAAAATTCCCCCCAATGTTTATTATTAAAAAGTATTTGATTAATTAATCAAACAGTTAATTGAACTACTTAGCAAAGTCCCTCAAAGTAGTAGGAAAACCCCAAATTTGAAAGTAATATAAAAATATGCTTTCAATAATTTTTATTATTAAAAAAATTACTTGATTAAAATAATATATTTAAATTAGCTAATTAGCAAAAGAGTGGCAATTGGCCCAATGGTATCACTTTCAAATACATAAGCATAAGGTCAAGAGTTTAAGTTCTAATGAACCCTTAGTATGCTTGTATATAAATAAAAAAATCCAAATTAATTTTCTTTTGCTACATTTAATCATGGTGAGGAATAATTTAAATATTTACTACATTTCTTGAAGTGTAGCAATTAACTAATATATATTACACTTTTTAATTTTGGTGAAAGATAGTGGCGTATTTGATCATTTTTTACCACGCTTTAAATTTATAGTAATTGAAGACAGTTTCATAGTAAAAGTTAATGACCATGATTGAAAAAGCATAGATAAACTTTTGCTTCGCTTGCAATGCATATGCCTAGAAAAGTGTAGCACAATCATAATTAAAATTTTTTTTACTATATTTAATTACTATTTACTATACATATTTAACAATAATAAAAAATATGTTTTTTGTGGTGACATCAGATTCTTCTTCAATTAATTCCCCTTCACATTCATTTTCTTCTTTTATTATTCTATCCGCAAATGTCCGATTACTCTCTCGCTTCTTCAATGGGCTTGACCCATTTGTAGGTGTTGTTTGTAGTTCACAACAGATTCGAACTTCACTCGAGACCAGCATTGTGGCTCCCAACTACAACAAAATTAAGCATTTAAGGCACTAAAAGATGTCATTTAATAATATTATCATGGCAATTTTAGATTTAGTGGTAGTTTTTAAAAGTGCCACTTATTACAGTGTAACTAAAGGTATAAATATCACTCATTTATCTTTGTTGTGGTATCTATACTGCTATGTATAGTACAATTTTATACTTATTTAATTGTGTAATTTTGGTTAAATGTCAATTTTTTAGAATTTTAAGTATTTTAATTCAATAAAAAAAATTATTAATTGTTGATTATTATTTCTATCCGATAAGATTTTATCTTATCTCTAATTTTTTTTCACCCAAAATTAAAAATATATTTGATATCATTTTATAATCTTTATTTGATTGATGTTATCTATTTGATATCATATGTTGATGAGATAATATCAAAGATATTTAGGTATATTAAAATTATTCTACTTTATACTAGCATATCCTTGGTGCAACACACCAAAAATAGCTTTAATATTGAAATAATTTATATTATAATATTATTTATTTATTTCATATGATTAAAAAATGAATTGTCATTATTTTTAATAGTTAAAGAAAAAAATCTATTACTAATTACAAGAAACAAGTGAATATTGCAATTCAAGATATTTGTTTGAAAATAATTTATATTTAAATAAGTTGTAGAATATTAGGAAGTGCTAAAACTAAATTTATAAATTATAGATAAATTTTTTTAAATGATAAAATTTTAAAAAGTAAATAAAAAACTGAAAAATATTTTACTCAATATGTTTTTAAATTAGATATATGTGTGTGTGTGTATATATACATATTTTGATATGATAATTAAGTAAACGATTTTTCAAAATAGAAAACATTTTTTATGATTTCTTCATTAGGCGGAAGTCACAATTATAATTTTCTTGATATTTGACATTCTTAAAATATCAAATATTTGTCGATAGAATAAACATATAATATCTTTGTATTTCATCTATTAAAATAGCTTACATTAGATTATTAATTTGATCATCAATTTAGTAAGTAGTTTGTAACATGCAATGTTTAATAAACTAAAATATTTCTTAATATTCCATATAACTTTCATAAGTAAAATTTATTTATTTTATTATTTCTGAAATTACCAAATAACATGTATTATGTAAATAATAATAAAATTGAAAATAATTTTCAATATTTAGTTCAATATAAAATATCAATCTTTCATAAATTTCTTCTATAAGTATAAAATGTACAAATAATTTAATAGATACTTACTACCAATTAGAGTGGTCTATGGCCCAATAGCATAAGTCTCTCATGTAATGTAAGAGATCAGAAGTTCCAACCCGAATGAGCTCCTGATGTGCCTACCTGTGAATAAATAAAATACTTCCAATCAAATTTTCTTTGACCTAACACCTTCAATCTATTTGAAAACATTTTCTTATGAATTAATAATAGCAAAAGTACAAAATAAACTTATCAAGCCATGTGAATATATAAAAAAATAAAAATAAAAAATAAAAATTTATTTTCTGCATCCAGCATGTGCTAGTTAATAAAATGCAATAGAAAATGCATCGCCTGATATGCTAAAATATCATAAAAAATGCATTAAATAATATGCCAAAATGCCTTTGAAAATATTTTTAAATGATATGCTAATATGCCACTAAAAATTGCATACATTGGCATATTAAAATACCACAAAAAATTCTTTAAATGGAAAGATAATATGCAACAAAATAATATGATAAATGACATGTTAAAATATCACAAAAATACGGTAACATGCCACAAAAAAATACAATAATTGGTGTAGGACCCCTAAAAAGTTTTTTTGATTGCACTTATATATATTGCCATTATTTGAATTTCTATTAATTATTTTAAAAGTTTGTGGTCAAATTATAATTTTTACATACTTGATTTCATTTATTTGAAACTATTGGGGCCGAATTGCAATTTTTAAGGAATTGATTGTGCATTTTTGGGAAGGTTTGGAGCTTGCATGGAAGACCCTAAGTCAACTAGGGTTTCAACCATATTTTTTTTACTAAGTTCATGGACTCAATTGTATGACTTAAATTTCTTGGGGACAAAATTGCAAAAATAAAAAATTTGATAAAAAAAAAGCAAAGTAGCAGGATTTCATTACATTCCTTCTCCATTTTTCTTTCTTTTTCTTCTCTTTTCTTCATCCTCTTCACCACGACCAACCACCTCTAGCAACCACCAGTGACGGCCTTTATTTTCACAACCAACACCATAGTTGAGCTCCCCACACCTTCATCTCTCCATCGACACCCATATACTTGGCTGACAACCACCGGAGAGCGATCACGAGAGGAGGCTAAGAATGGGTTCACAGTGGAGTAGCTAGGTTTTGAGTTTTTTGACAACTAACATCCATTCTGAAGGGTGGTCTAGGTAGTACTGACAAAGGGAACACTGTGGAAGTATTGCAAAGTGGTGAAACGCAGTGGCAGTGACGAAAATCGACAGCGGAGCTTGTAAACTGTGAAGACTTTAGGTTGCTTTTTGGAGGGTTTTTAGATAGCTATTGTTGGAACCGAGAGTACCGTTGGAAAGCTCTCGACGAGAAAATTCTCTAAATGGTGGCATTGAACTTTTTGGAAGTGACGGATTGGTAGCAGTAGAGAGATAATTTTCTCATCTCGACGTGATGATGGCACCTGTGCTCTTGGTTTGTGGTTTCTGAATTCCAACGGTAAATTTGAATTGTAGCTTAGTTACACCTTGTTCTATATATATATGCTATGCATGTTGTACTTTTTTTATTTAGCATTGCACCTGCCAGAACAGAATAGAATAGCATTGCACCTGCCAGAATATATGCATATGTTGTTGAGCCCCATGCAAGAAATAAGGAATTTAGAAATGTGGATTAAGGACCCAAATTTATGCATGATGCCAAAATGGGACTTTAATTATGATATTAAGGATTATATTATAAGTTTGAATGGTATTTGATTAGGAATTAACCATGTGTGTGGATAGGATGATCATGATTTTGTATATAAGAATGAGATTAATTATGGATTTACGTAATTTGAGATATTAGGTTAAATTGATGAAAAATTATATAAATGAGGGTTAGCATATCCTAATAAGTGAAATAGATGTGGAATTTGAATCGTACTTGGGTAATATTAATGTTAGCCATTTGCGAGATGGTAGTACTATTTAACCTTTAAAATATCATGTTAATAAGTTAATTAGTAACTTTAGATTAATAGTAAGCATGATGGTGATATATTAAAGAGTTGAAGAAGGATTTTGATTGTAATCATGCTCTCTTGATTAGGTGACAAGGAGTTGGGAACTGAGGATCGATGAACTACTGATTTAAATGCATTACTAGGAAAACTAAGGTGAGCACCTCCCACTTTGTATAAGCTTACTCATTACTTGTTGAAAATTCCTATGAGGGTCTGTCATTTGGCCTTGCTACATCTATTTGTTCTTGTGGCATAACCCCTATGAGGGTTAACTTGCTTGATTGTACCTACTCATAACTTAATTATACTTGCTTGTTTGTTTGAGATCCATACTCAATTGTGCACTTGATTGTTCCCAATTGTTTGATTGTATACCCTTGTGTGGGTTAGTACCTACATTACTCTGTTGAGCCGTTCTTATTTGTTCTGACACCTAGGACTATTATCTGTTTTGATTGGTACTTCTTATGTTTAGTTCTTGGTATTGTTTTATTATCAGTTGCCGACATATTCAATTACTTGATTTGTACTTGATGTACTTATTGTACTTATTGTACTTGCTTGGAGATAGTACTTGGCTCAAGCGCCAATCCCATGCGGAATGTTGGGATACATGGGACACGCCTTGCAATCCACTTCGGTATCCACAATACGCTAAGGATTCCTTCTTGGTATCGCTAATGCATTATGGATAGCTCTTTGGGCATCGCAGTACACCATACGATTTATATGGGGACACTAACTATATGTCAAGCTGTCACACTTGGAAATACTTGTTTGAAAGGTATAAAGTGAATCAATATGAATTTCTTACTCATTTTGTTGGAATGCATATATTGTAAGGGATTGCCTGTTGTACTCGTTCTTTCTTGTTTGTAATTGCTCTTGGAGTAATAAGGCAGGAAAGTTTCTTGTTGTCATTATCATTTTTGCTTGAATTGTAATTGCACTTGTACTACTTGTTGATTTTAAATATGTTAAGATGTTCTCTTTCCTTGACAGATTCCTATTACTACTTAACTATATATCCCTCTCTAAGTTCATTAAACTTACCCTTATTTTCCTTAAATTTTGCAAATAGGACTGGATAGGCATGAAAGTTCTAACCTAACAAGAAGAGACACTCTCTTTTATTATAGTCAACATGCCAATGTACTTATGGGCCTTAAGAATGTTACATATGGACTTATAGATGTTGTTATATGTCTAAGTTAGTATGAGTATTTTGGGATTGTACATATATGCTTTGCTGTTCTTTAAGAATGAACTTTGATTTGATCACTATCATTTTATAAGTAATGATTGAGATGATTAGTTTTGCTACTTATGGTATGATGGTATTGAAAAGAATGTTCTTGGGGCCATTATGAGTATTTCAGGTTTCGATTTAGGATTGAATTATTTTAATATCTTAGCTTGGGATAACTCTGAGTGCAGTGTCACAGGTGATATCAAAGCCCAGGTTTGGATGACCTAGGTGTTAAACATGCAATAGAACCTATAGTGACTTCTATTTGGGTTAGCTCGAATGTGCACTTAGTGATATGACAGGATTGTTAATATGTAGAAGGATTGTTAGTAGATAGTAGAACCCTAAGGCCTGAGTTTGGATTATGTAGCTTGATATTAATGGAACAGATCTTTGTGTTTGTTGTAGGATGGCTGATAGCTTTGACAAAGAAAAGGCATCTATTGATGATCAAGGCAAAGAAACCCTTGAAGATAGAATCAAGATACTAGAGGAAGAAACGAAAAACCTTAAATAGATTTGCAAAAATTTGTAGGGAACTTGCTATGGGTAGCATGAACACTTTAGATAAGCCCAAGAAGAAGTGCTCACACTGAGGGGAATGCTAGGTACTTGAGACTACCTCAATGACCACGTCATGGGTGACCTTGAACGAGAGCACCTTTGGATCAGTATAGCAAAGGTGCAAATTCAAGAGCTTTGCAACCTGTGAGCTAATATGGAAGTAACATTTCAAGTACTGCAGTTCGACTATATGAAGTCAATTGATGTTCCTTACCTGGCCATGGATGAGATAGGCTGAATGATGGAATACTATAGTAGAGCCATTGACCAGGTTACCAGTGATGGCGTAGAAATTAATGTTACAACTAGACCTTCAAGCATCCGTCTGGCCTTAACACTCGATCATGAATAAGGGCTATAGTAGAAAAAGCAATCCATTAGGGAGCAGGCACCTATACGAACCCAAAATAGAGCTAAAGGAGGAATATGATGAAGAATCAGAAGAAGAGCCTGGAGAAGTCCCCAATGCTAATCCCATTCTAGAACCCTCGGTGGTGATGCATTGCTTAAGATCAACAACAAAAGGGATGGAGTGGACCCAAACCTCATATGAGACCTAGAATGTGAGTAGGACAACTTCAATCAGTGGAGAAACGATGAGTTAGATGCAATATCTGACATCACTAATAAAGAGAATTAGAACTGGGTTTTAGTGCTATGGGTTGTTGTATATTAGCGAGGTTGTAGCTTATGGCATGACTGTCTTTGTTTTTCTTATTTTGTATATATAGGTATATTTTCACTACCCTGTAAATTTTATTCTGACTAAGCGGTCGGCTCGTTAATCTTTTGTATTTGAATATGACTTTTAACTATGTTAGTATCAATCTAATGTTAACAACTTCTATTTATGACAACTATATATTAATTTCCTTGTTGGTCTTAAGTTGTTTAAATTTTGGTGGTTACTCTATCTTATTCTTATTCTCTTTACTTGAATGATGATTAGGTCATGCTGGCTGAAGCTTTGTATATAGCTGTGTTTGCAAGGTTGAAATTTTGAGAAAATAATGGCTTCCAAGAATAGTAGTGATGCTCTTATACCCACAAGAATAGGTTTGAGAGGAAGATCCTCGGGTTTTCGAGCTTATTCACCCTGTGCCCCTGGTCGGGGAGCACCTACTTATCTACATCACCTACTTGATGAAGAAGTTTCTCAAACTCCCTCAATAAACCAACCAGATAAGAATCCTTCGATAGAGCCAGTATATTACCAGAGAAAAAGACGTGGGTAGTTCACTCATCAACTAGCTGGTAGAGCTGAAGTAGTAGAAGTAGTTCTAGATGATCGAGTTTTGGAACAATTTTTGTGATTTCAGCCCCTAAAATTCTACAAAGAGCTAGATGATCGCAAAGCAAAGGAGTAGCTGGAAGAATTTGATAATATATTCAGAACTTTGGGATGTTTAAGTGAACAGAGGGTACAGTTTGCCATATTTCTTTTAACGGGGCCTATAAAGAGTTAGTGGAGAATGGTAAAGCGTAAATGGACAGAGGTAGAAACTCCTCAGACTTGTGAGAGTTTCACTCAAGAATTTAAAGACAAGTATATGCCTTTAGTGACCAAGCAAGAAAGAGAAAGAGAATTTATGGACCTGACTTAAATGAATCAATCTATTAGCCAATACGAGGCCACATTTAGCCCGTTAGTGCAGTATGCCCCATATGTCCAAGGCAATAAGAGTCTACAAACTAGACAATTTATACAAGGTCTACAATCGAAGCTAAGAAGAGGCTTGGCTACTTGAGAATTAGAGAATTTCAATTTAGCTATGAGCAAAGCTTTACAACTAGAAGCAGAATTGCAAGAATTCATAATATTGAGGATTGAAATTGAAAAGGGAAACCGCACCCAGGAGGGCATGATGGTACTAGCAGAAAGCAACCTAAAATTTAAATAAAAGGTGTTTCCCAATAAAATCCTCAGGCTAATAAGATGATAGAGTTGGATCAGGGTAAAGCATTGATGAATGTGCATTCTGTAGAGCACCAGGCCACGATAGGATAAAATGCTGAAAGAAACAAGGCAAATGCTTACGATATGGAAGTGATCAGCATTTCATGAAAAATTAACCTAAAATGAAAGGTCCACTACTTGCGGGGAAAAGAAAACAACCAATGGGAATTGGTGGGAAATAGAAGATTCGGGCTCACGCTTATGCTCTTGTGGGCGAAGATGCTCCTAATCCTAATAATGTGGTGGAAGGTACAATTTTTGTCTCTAATATTCCTAGTAAAGTGTTGTGTAACCATGGTACCTCGCATTCCTTTATATCTGTTACATTATCTCATAAATTGAATATGCCACCCAAGACTATGACTTATCAAATAGAGATAAGAACACCTTTGGGTAAATGGTCAGTAACAGATATTATGTATCGAGATTGCCCAATTTTGATTGGAGATTGAGTGTATACTATCAATCTTATACAAATTCCCATACAAGTTTATGATGTGATACTTGGGATGGATTGGCTATATCATCACCAAGCACAGGTGAATTGTTTCACCAAGTGCATCACCTTCAATAAGGAGATGTTAATATCAACATGACATACAACTGATGATGCATCCCTAATACTGGTCATCTCAGTAATGGAGGCTATACAAATTCTAAGAGAAAGTGGGCAAAGAATTTTAGTGTACCTCATTAATGAGCCACGAGACACTATGTGGAAGTGGTAGCTGAGTATCAAGAAGTTTTTCCCAAAGAATTAAATTCGTTGCCCTCAGATAGAGAAATAGAATTTGTTATTCACATTTTACTAGGAGCTACACCATTTTCAAAGACCCCATATCAAATGGCCCCAGCCGAGCTTAAAGAATTAAAGAATCAACTTCAAGAAGTGTTAGAAAAGGGATTCGATAGATCGGGCACATTACCATGGGGAGCCCTAGTATTGTTTGTCAAAAAGAAAGATGGGACCTTAAAGATGTGTATTGATTATCAGGAATTAAACAAGGTTACTATTAAGAATAAATACCATTTACCCCATGTAGAAGAATTGTTCAATCTACTACAATGGTTGAGGGTTTTTTAGAAATTATATCTAAGACAAGGGTACTATCAATTGAAAATCAAGGAAGAAGATATTCCTAAGATCGCTTTCAATTCTTGGTATGGTCATTTTGAAGTCATGGTGATGCCTTTATGGCTGACCGATGCACCAGTAGCATTCATGGACTTGATGCACTAGGTTTTCAGATTGTATTTAGACCAATTCATAATCATCTTTATCGACGACATTCTAGTATTATTCAAATCCAAAGAAGAACATGCAAAATATTTGCACATAGTCCTCAAGACTTTAAAGGAACATTAGCTATATGCTAAATTTACCAAGTGCGAATTCTGAATAGAGAAAATAACCTTTTCGGGCCATGTCATCACCTAGAATGGAGTTGAAGTTGACCCCTCTAAAGTGGAAGCAATAATCAACTAGAAGCGCCCTAGGAATGTTATAAAAGTTAGAAATTTCTTGGGGTTAGCCAGCTATTATCGAAAATTTGTTCAGGATTTCTCCAAGATAGCTAACCCGTTAACCAAGTTGATGCACAAGGATTAGCCTTTTGACTGAAATGATGATTGTGAAAAGAGCTTTCAGGAGTTAAAATAATGGTTAACTATAGTTCTGGTCCTAGCTTTTTTGGATGGCTTAGAAGGCTTTATAGTGTATACAGATGCTTTTAATAAGGGGTTGGCATATGTGTTGATACAGAAGAGGTATGTTATCACCTATGCCTCTAGGAAATTAAAACCCCGTGAAAAAAATTACCCAACACATGACCTAGAGCTAGCTGTGATCGTATTTGCATTATCAAAGTAAAGGCATTACCTCTATGGTGCTACATTTAAGATATATACTAACTACAAGAGCCCTAAGTACTTGCAGTCATAGAAAGATCTAAACATGAGGCAGCACCAATGGATGAAGTTCTTAGGAGGCTACAATTTTTCCATCACCTACCACCCCAGCAAAGCTAATGTGATAGTCGATACATTAAGCCAAAAAACTGGGTTGACTCATTTACAAGCAATAGAAACATTTGGGGGTAGAAAGTTGGCTTTTGTACTAAAATTTAAGTAGTGCACTTAGGTTGCCGAGATGAAAGTACAAGTAGAACTATATGGAAAAATTTAATAAGGTCAGGCTGGAGATGAATGGATACTAAAATAGAAAGAAAATGTCAAAAGTGCCAAGGGATTCGAGTTCACTGTCGATGATTAAGACACCTTCCTGTTCCAGAAAAAGGATATGTGTGCTGAAAGAAATCAAAGAAAAAATAGTTGAAGAAGACACAGAAGACCAGATATACGGTACACTTAGGAGGAGCTAAAATGTATCGAGATTTAAAGAAATAATTTTGGTGGGAAAGGATGAAAAGTGATATAGCAAATTATGTACAAAAGTGTCCAACTTGTCAACTAGTAAAGGTAAAGCACCAACGACCTTTAGGGTTGCTGCAATCACTCCTAATTCATGAGTGAAAATGGGAACAAGTCACTATGGACTTTATGATTGGATTTCCAACAACCCAAGAAAGATACGACAACATATAGGTCGTAATGGACCACTTGACCAAGTTAGCACACGTCTTACTAGTGGCAAACACACTACCGAGTCAAAAAATAAGCCGAACTATATATTAAAGAAATAGTTCATCTACACAGAGTCCTGGCTAGCATCATATTAGATCAAGATCTAAAATGTACATCAAGGCTCTAGAAGAGTCTGCTAGAGCATTTGGGAACAAAACTAAAGTTCAGTTCTATTGCCCATCCTCAAATAAATGGGCAATCGAAATGAGTTATACAAATTTTGGAGGACATGCTAAGAGCCTGTGTACTATACTTTGTAGAAGATTGGATGTGGAACATTCTAATGATCGAATTTTCCTATAACAACAGCTATCAGTCAACAATCTAGATGGCACCAAACGAAGCTCTGTATGGTAGAAAATGTAGACTCCAGTACACTAGGATATGGAGGAACACAAAGGTGACATTGATCAATCTCTAAATACCATAAGACTTAAGCTGATACAAGAGACAATTGAGAAGGTGAAAGTGATCGAATAGAAAATGAGAGCAACCCAAGATAGACAGAAGAGTTGCGCATACACTCAAAGAAAAGATCTAGAGTTTGAAGTCAGAGATCAAGTATTCCTCAAGGTTTTCCTAAGAAAAAGAGTTAGAAGAATTGGTAAAGGTGGAAAACTTAGCCTAAGGTATGTTGGGCCCTATGAGATCTGTGAAAGGATAGGACCAATTGCGTATCATCTCAAGTTACCCCAAGATCTAAGAGGAATACATAACGTCTTCCATATGTCACAACTTCGAAAGTACTACCCCGACCCTTCTCACATTATATCACTTGAATGCAAGCAATTGAAAGATGATCTAACATATGAAGAGCAGCCCATACATATCTTGGATCAGCAGGTCTGAGAACATAGAAATCAAAAGATCCTAACAGTGAAAGTGTTGTAGTGTAATCATAATATCGAAGAAGCAACATGGGAGAGAGAAGATCTCATATGACAACAATATCCAAAACTCTACCAAGTTTCAAGTGAGAGTTTAGGGACTAGATTCTTTTAAGGGGGGAGTCTGTAGCACCCCTAAAACATTTTCTTAATTGCATTTATATATGTTGCCATTATTTCAATTTTTATGAATTATATTTATTAATTATATTAAAAGTTTTTGGTCAAATTATAATTTTTACATACTTGATTATATTTATTTGAAACTATTAGGGTTGAATTGCAATTTTTAAGGACTTGATCGTGTATTTTTGGGAAGGTTTGGTGCTTGCATGAAAGACCCTAAGTCAACTAGGGTTTGAGCCATATTCTTTTTCCTAAGTTCATGGACTCAATTACATAACTTAAATTCTTGGGGACAATTCCAAAAATGAAAATTTTGATTTAAAAAATAATGGGCTGCAGGATTTCATTCCATTCATTTACCATTTTTCTTTATTTGTCTTCTCCTTTCTTCCTCTTCTTCACCACAACCAATCACCTCTAGCAACCACCGGCGATAGCATTTATTTTCACAACCAATACCATATTTAAGCTCCCCACACCTTCAGCTCTCCATGGACGCCCATATAAACGACTGACGACCATCAGAGGCTCTGAATGGGTTTACGATGGAGCAGTTGGGTTTCGAGTTTATTAGTGACTAACATCTATTCTGAAGGGTGGTCTAGCTAGTATTCAATGAGAGGAACACCGTGGAAGCATTGCATAGCGGTGAAACATGGCAGCGAGGGCGAAAACTAATAGCAAAGCTTGTAAACCATGAAGAATTTGGGGCAATTTTTGGAGGATTTTTAGGCAGCCATTGTTGGAACCAACAGTACCATTAGAAAGCTCTCGATAAGAGGAGTCTCTATGTGGTGGTGTTGAACATTTTGATAGTGGACCGACGGCAACAGATAGATAGTTTTCTCGTCTTAATGTGATGATTGCACCTATGCTGTTAGTTGGTGGTTTTGGAATTCTGATGGTGAATTTGAATTTTAGCTTCATTACACCTTGTTATATATATGTGCTATACATGTTGTACTTTCCTTATTTAGCATTATACCTGCTGGAATAGAATTTTAGGGATAAGATGAGATGTTTATATATCTACATATGCATGTGTTGTTGAGCCCCATAGATGGAATAAGGAATTTAGAAATGTGGATTATGGACCCAAATTTATGCATGATGCCAAAATTGGACTTTAATTATGATATTAAGGATTATATTATAAGTTTGAATGGTATTTAATGGGGAATTGATTAGGAATTAACGATGTGTTATGACCATGATTTTGTATATAAGAATGAGATTAATTATGAAATTACACAATTTTGAGATATTAGGTTAAATTGATGAAAGATTATATAAATGAAGGTTAGCATATCCTAATAAGTGAAACAGATGTGGAATTTGAGTCGTACTTGGGCAATATTAATGTTATTAACCATTTGTAAGTCGGTAGTACTGTTTAAGTTTTAAATTATCAAGTTAATGAGTTAATTAGTAATTTTTTATTAATATTAAGCATGATGATGATATATTAAAGAGTTAAAGAAGGATTTTAATCGTAATCATGCTCTTTTAGTTAGGTGATGAGGAGTTGGGAACCGAGGATCGATGAACTGTTGATTTGACTGCATTACTAGGAAAATAAAGATGAGGACCTCCCACTTTAGGTTATTGCTTTGTATAAGCTTACTCATTACTTGTTGAAAACCCCTGTGAGGGTCTGTCATTTGGCCTTGCTACATCTATATGTTCTTGTAGCGTAACCTTTATAAGGGTTAACTTACTTGATTGTACTTGCTCGTAACTTGCTTAATTATACTTGCTCGTTTGTTTGAGATCCGTACGTAACTGTGCACTTGATCATACTTAATTGTTTGATTGTATACCCCCTTATAGGTCCATACTTGTATCACTCTGTTGAGCCATTTTTGTTTGTTTTGGTGCCCATAACTCCTATATGTCTTGATTGGTACTTGTCATGTTCAATTCATAGTATTATTTTGTTATTAGTTACCTTGTTGGCATATTTATTTGCTTAATTCATACTTGTCATACATGTTGTACTTGCTTGGATATAGTACTTAAACTAAGTGCTGATCCTATGCGAAAAGTTGGGATACATGGGACACGCCTTGCAATCCACTTAGGTGTCCACAATACATTAGTCATTTCCCCCTACATATTGGTGGTGCACTGGGGATTTCCGCCTAGGCATTGCAGTGCACTATACGATCCGTATGGGCACACCAATTATATGCTAAGTTGTCATGCTTGAAAGTACTTATTTGAATGGTATAAGATGAATCGATATGCATGTCTTACTCATTTTTATTGGAATGCATATATTGTAAGGGATTGTTCATTGTACTTGTTTTTTCTTATTTTTAATTGCTCTTGAAGCAATAAAGCAGGAGAATTTCCTATTGTTGTTATCGTTCTTGCTTGAATCGTAATTGCACTTGTACTACTTGTTGATTTTAAATCTTTTAAGATGTTTTCTTTCCTTAACAAATTCCTATTGCTGCTTAACTGTATATCCGTCACTAAGTCCATTAGACTTACCCCCATTTCCCTTAAATTTTGCAAACAAAACTAAATAGGCATGAAAGTTCTGACCTAACAAAAAAAGAAACTCTCTTTTGTAATAGTAGTTGTGCCAATGTCCTTACGGGCCTTAAGAATGTTACATATGGACTTAGAGATGTTATATGTCAGAGTTATTATTATCATTTTGGGATTGTACATATATGCTTTGCTGATCTTTAAGAATGAACTTTGATATGATCACTATCATTTTATAAGTAATGATTGAGATGATTAGTTCTGTTACTTATGGTATGATGGTATTGAAAAAAATGTTCTAAGGGCTATTGTGGTGAGTATTTTAGGTCCCAATTTAGGATTAAATTATTTTGATATCTCAACTTGGGGTTACCCTAAGTGGGGTGTCACAAATGGCATGTTAAAACATCAAAAAAAATAATTTTAAATGACATGCTAATATACAACAAAAAATGCATATAGTGATATTAAAATGCCACAAAAGATTCTTTTAGATAACATAACATGCCAAAAAAATTATTAAATGACATGCTAAATTAGATGACACAAAAAATTATTTTGGGTTACATGTTAATCTACTTCCATCACTCCAATATTTGAAACTCCAGTAAGCTTCAATTGTTTTATATAAGACTCAAGCCTAGAACCATTTACTTGGAAAGATATTGATTATATTCACCGTCAAACCACCCATCAAAAGTTCAATATATATTGTTAAAAGTATTATGTTATTTTTATACTTCAAAAGTACCTTTTCTCAATTGTTTAAAGGGAAAATTACAAAATTGGTTATGTAATGTGACTCTACTATCAAAGTAGGACTTTAATTTTTTGGGCTGCAAAATTGGTACATTACCTTTAAAAATTTGGCAATTTGAGGACGAATTCGGTCTGAATTACATTTGTCACTAGCCGGCGCCTACGTGGCAATTGATTTGGCAACATGTGGCACAACGTCAGTCAGACATTCTTTCTCTCCTGCATGGCGATGAAGTAGCAATTAGACCTACCACATTAGCACATTTATTACACTTGAACAAAACAAAACAAAAAAATACACAAAAAACCAAAAAAAAGCAAAAAATAAAAAAATAGATGAATCTTGAAAAATAATTTTTATACTTATATGTATATATACATATGTACATACATACACCCATATATCTCACTTTCCAAATCATCAAATTAATTGCAATTGGATTCTAAAAAATTTAAAACTTACACATCAAAATTTAAAATATCAAATCTCCTTCAAATTTATAAGATTTTATTTTATATGAATTTATCATCTAAATTTTTTTTAAAAACATAATTTATCACTTTATGCCATATAATTTTAATAATTATTAGTTATATATTTAATAATTTTAAAATAATAAATATATCTAAAATATAATTAAATTTTGTTTGTGTAACACCCCAGAAATTCAATATTTTAGAAAATAATTGAAAAGGACTTAATTGCAAAATTTTTGAAAGTTTTAGGATAAATTTGTAATTTTTAGAAACTTGATTGGACTAATTTGGAAATTTTTGGGGCTGCATGGCTATTACTTTGGGTCAAAGGGTTGAATGTGATGTGCTAAGACTTTCAAGGGGTTTGATTCAATGAAGAGCAATTTTGGTGAACTCAATTACATAAAATAAATGAAAAAATAGAAATCAGATTTTTGGGATTGGGTAGGGCCCTCTTCCCCTCACTTTTCCTTTCTTTTTCCTTCTCTTCCTTTTCTTCTCCCTTTTTCCTTTCCTTTTCTTCCTTCTTCACCGAGCCTTCACCACCATCTCCAACCATTCTCTGACGGCCTTTTCACCCCTCCAAACCCACCAACCTCTTCCCTTCA
>JACGDI010005351.1:455133-467593 GCA_014898725.1 Jacaranda copaia
ATCATTATAAGTTAAATAGTGTTGGAATGAGAATTTGACTAAGGATTTATGCGTCAATGTTGAATCTAGAGAATTTTGACTCGTGGCATATTTTCTTGATTAGGTGGCGACGAGCTAGGCACCAACGGGCAATAGATCAATTTTTAACTGTTGATGTTTAGGACTACAATAGATAAGGATTCTGCTACTCTGGGTTATTTGCTTGTATAAGCTTACTTGTATTTGTTGAAAACCCCTATAAAAGTCTGCCAATCTGGCACTTTTCTCTCTATCTATTAATTATGATGAGCCCCTGTGTGGGTTGTTCTATTTCTATATGTACTCAAATTGTTTGAGATCTGATTTGTTATCTATCATCTGTTCTGTACACCTTTGTGAGGGTTATCTGTTAAGTTTGATTCTAATTCCTGTCTATTCTAGCACCCAGAGCCTCTGTCTATTATCTATATTTTTTATATCTATATGTCTCGTATCTGTACAGTTTTATATCGTATTTGTTATCTTGTCGGCATATCCATCCATTCTGTTTCGCATTTGCTTCTATCTATTGGTTATTTGTTCATTTAGTTATCTGTAACAGTGTGATTGTTATATAGGAGTAAAGGAATATTAATTCCTACTATGTGCATGGATAAGCAGTAAACCCGTGAGACCTAGTTAAGGAACATGATGTTAATCCCTATTGCATGTATGGATATGCCGTGAACCCATGACACCAAATCAAGTAACGGGACATTAATCCTTACTGTGTGTATGGATAAGCCATAAATTAATTAAGTAACGGGATGTTAATCCCTACTGTGTGCTTAGGATAAGCCGTAAACCCGAAACTAATGATAGGGTGAATTTGATGAGTCTGCCCTGTTTTGATCCTATTTTGATTGTTGTACCTTGCTCATGGAGCAATAAGGGTAGTCAAGTTTCTTGGTCTAGATTGCATTGTTGTCTAAGTCAAATGAGCTATCTGTATTTCCTCCCAACTGTGATCAGTTGAGATGCTCTATAACTCCTGAGCAGGATCAGTTGAGATGATCCTGGGCCGTTCAAGCCAACAATTGCAACCCCGAGCTAGTACCTCCTGATAGTTTGTTCTTGTTAGTTTTTGTCATCATTTCTGATAGCCTGTATTTGATCTATTGAAAAATTGATACTGGATTTCTTGTAATTGATCTATTTTGTTATTGATGATAATTAACAGTTGTTGGGTTGATCTTTCCCCTATAGATCCCTATTCTCTATATTATGAATATCCTTCACTAAGTCTTTGGACTTACCCCCCATTTCTTCTATATATTCTTAGATATGTCTGAATGATAGGTTTGGACTTCTGATCAGATCAGCAAGTATAATTTTGTACTAAAACAGCCATGTATAATTGCTTATGGGCCGTATGTATGTTGCACTTTACCTTTAGAAATGATGTGATATAGCAGAGATGTTAAGGATGTTTTTGGGATTGTAAATATGTCTGGGTACCTCTGAAGAATAGTTTTTGGTTATGAATGTTGTTGACTGTGGTATTAATTAAGATATAAGTTCCGCTGCTTAATTTGTTATGATGTTGAATTGAATTTTTGGGCCTAGTATTCTAGTTACAGTTTTCATGTAAGATTGATCAAAGTAGCGCCTTGGCTTAGGTGATGTCCCAAGAGGGGTGCTATAGTGTAATTTATTTATTAAATTAAAAATAAAATAGAAATTAAACTATAAAATTTAAATCTATCCTCTTAACTATATAATTCAAAATTACATAGTAATATTAAAATAATAAATATATCTAAAATAGTCCATTTTAATATAAATATAGTTTATTTATTAACTCAAATATAATAAAATAAAAATTAAATAATAAAACTTTAAGTTTAACCTCTTTATTATGCAAACAACTTTCTCGTATTTTTAAAAATCATGCAATAAACACACCTAAAAGTGTTGGTGTAACTCACGCACTGATGTGTGCAACTAGGTGTGAAATTTTGTATATAAAAAAGATAATTATACCCTTATTTATGAAGTCATTGGATTTCATCTTTAAGATATCGACGGTCCACATTAAATCCCATTATATTTTTTTTTTTGAAAAAATATCTAAAAATATGGATAATATATTATTATGTATAATATATATAATTTAACATATATATTATTTTATATTTATCTCCCCTCCCTCGCCTTCCCCTCAAACACCACCGGCAACCTAGCCAATGGCCATGGCTGCTTAGGCTGTCAGCAACCGTGGGCAAGTTGTCATGACTAACACCATGGTTGCTAGCCCCAACAGCCAAATGACCATCAGTGGAAAAATAGGGGTGGAAAAAAAAATTGACGGCCAAAATTGCTGCTAGGTTGCGAAGTTGCCATGGCCATGGTGACTAGTGGCCAGATCTAGCCAGTATGCATAGCTACCACGGCCATGGCAGCCTGCTAGGGTTTGGGGAAGGGAGTGTGGGGAGACGAGGGAGGGGGAAGGGGTCTTGGGTAGGGGTTTATATTATATATAAATTTTATATGTATTAGTATATTTTTTGGATTTTTTGCATTTGTTTTTTGATTATTTGTGCAATTTCTTTTCTCTTATATCCAAGTGTAATAAATGTCTTGATGTGGCAAGTTTAATATTCACATCATACGTCATGCAAGAGAAAGAAGAATGTTTGAACTAATGTGGTGCCATGTGGTGCCAAACTAGCTGCCATGTAGATATAGGCTAGTGACAAAATGTAATTCAAGCCGAATTTGTCCTCAAAATTGTTAAATTTTTAAAGATAGTGTATCAATTTTGCGGTTCAAAAAGTTAAAGTCCTATTTTGTCAGTAAGGTTATTACAAAAGCAATTTTGCATTTTTCCTTTATTTAAACATATGCTTGAAATTATTGTATTAGATAATACATTGAAAAAAGTGTAAGATATTAAATTTGGAGACAAAAAGTATTCGCAATTATATATAAGTGAGACGAGAGAGAAATTAAGCAAAAATTTAAATTTTTTATATTTCTTTAAAGATATAGTTAATTTAATTGGTACGTTAGAACTATATGAAGTAGTCAATTTAATCAATAAAATATGATAAGACATAAGTTTGTAAATTTTATAGTTATCAATAGCTATGTTTCATCTATTGTTGTGGTACTTATTCTATGTCAGGCCATAACTAAATTATGAGTGATATTCTTTTTCAGAAAAAAATTGTGATACTAGTTAAATACTTTGACATATACTTATGATAGTATTTTCAATAAAATTATATTTTTGTAACATTTATTAATCAATTGCTACTAAGTATCATATTATAATGGCATTTTTTGTTACTATCACTAAATTATTTTAATGTATCACCATACTGTAAATGGCATTTAATTAGTGCCATTAAATAATTTGTGTCAATTTTTATAAATATGAGCGGCATTTTTTTGAGAAAGAATTAGTGGCACTATTTAAATGCATTGTAAATATATTCATGTTGGCATTTTCAATCAAATATTACTATTTTTATTTGTCATTAATTAATTAAATGCCACTAAATATTACATCATAGTGACATTTTTTGATAGTTATTAGCATATTACTCTTATGTGTCACTAAGTTAGTGCCACTAAATACTTTGTAGTATTTGTTTCTAAGTGACACCATAAATAAGAATGAGCGACGCTTTTTAAGAAAAACTAGTGGTACTAGTTAAATGTCTTCAATTATATGTTTGTTGGCATGTTTAATCAAATGCTAATATTTTATGTCATTAAATAACCGAATGTCACTAAATATTTTATTATAGTGACATTTCTTTTGCCTATCACCATATTACTTTTGTGTGTCATTATACTATAAATACCACTAAATTAGTGTCGCTAAATACTTTGTTACATTTTTCTTCAATGACACTATAACTATGTATTAGTGGTATTTTTCTAGAAAAAAACTAGTTAAATGCCTTTAAACACATTTATCTTGACAATTTCAATCAAATGTCACTATTTTGTATGTCATTTAATAATCAAATAACACCAAATATTAATTTATAGTCATGTTCTTTTACAACTAATACCATATTACTTTTTCATGTTATTATATTATAAAATGTCACTACAAAAAAAGTGACTATTAGTGACCACAAAATTGGTCACTAATTTAAGAAAATCAGTCACTGAAATTGCATAGTGACTAATTCAATGACTGATTGAAGCAGTCAAAAAAAGGCTCGTCGCTAATTAATTTAGTGATTGAATTTACAACGGTCACTAATTTAGTGACTGTTGTTTCGGTCACTAGTTGTTTAAATCAATAACTAAATTATTTTTTAAAAAAATATATATTATACATTAAGCAATCACAGCAGCGGTCACTAATTTGTAACCGACTGTTACGGCGGTTACTAATTAGTAACAACTACTTATGCAAAAAATTTAATTTTATGTCAATAACTAATGACTGATATGTTTGGTCACTACATTGGTCACAATTCAATAAGAAAATTAGCAATTATTATTTTTTAAAAAAAATATTTTTCTCAAACCTATTTTTACTTACTATTAATGACACTTTAAACAAATTATAAATCAACATCATACACAATATCCAAACAGTATTAATTCACTAAAATAGTAATACCGACAATTCATACCATGCTATTCAACGTCATACATTATATCCAAACATATCCTCAAGGAATGCACAATTCAATATCAATAAAAGTAATAATGCCAATCAAAAGGAGCATAAACAAAAGTAGTAATGCCGTATGGTGGCTTAAACAAAAGTAATAATGCCAACAAATATTATCAATAGGAGTATCAACCATATGATATTCACTCATCACCAAGACCACAATGGCTTGTACTAGCACCTCCTTCTAGTGAGTTCAATTTGCCCATGCACTTGCTCAACGTCACCAATAAAACTTCCTCTCTTTGCTTTGATAATTCAACCATCTTTCTTGCCTCCTCCATGAAAGTTTTTTTCCCTACTCGCAGCCGTCTTTCTCTCCTTAGCCAATTGTTCATTGATAAATTTTCTCAAGAACTCTTCACTAATGTAGTTGTTAAATGAAGATGGCATACTGGTAGTTGAGGAGGAAATGCCGACTATCTCACGAGAGTGGAATGTATTCCCAAATCCATATACTCTATCTTTTCTTAATCCACCACTGACCTCAACCCATTTCAAAGTATCAAAAGAGCCTCCAACAGTAGGATTGCTACCGTGTTGACTAGTATATTCTCTATAATAATCCTCCTACGTGCACAAAGTTGCACATTAGTATCAAATACACTCCCACATGTTACATTAAATATTTTTCATGCTAATAAACACTCCATATAAAGTACCATAATCAAATGCATATATCTATTGGTATTGCATATCATAACACAATAAATGAGGCAAATTCAATTTGTCTCATCTAGCACCTAAATTAGTTAGAAACTAAACTTGCAAGAAGCAACCAACTCTCATGCAAAAAGATAAAGCAGCAAATTTAAGGCAAAACAAATGCTTACAACATTTTATGCAAGCATCATCTAGCACCAAAATTAGATAGAAACTAAACCTACAAGAGAAACCAACTCTCAAGCCAGGAGTACAAGCATAATTGACTTTAAATAACTACTGCCTTGTAACATAAAACAAAAATATAGTGAGCAGGGCTCATACTCCATAATCTCACTTTGCAATGTAATAATTGGGGATACCGTCATTTTGTTTGTCAAATAAATGCATAGCACACATCCACATTAATCACAAAAGAGGGGGGGAGCGCAAGGCATCTATGAGAACATATTAAAGTCTTAGTTTAGCATTTTTAATTTTTAAATTTGAATTTTAATAGGCGTGAGCCAGTGAACCTTGTTGATTTTCCTATATCAAAACCAATTGTTAACACATGAAGATGCAATAGAATTTAACAAACTAGCTAGGGAGGTTTTAATTCACTAATGTTGGAAAAGCTTCGAGCAATTTACCAGGGCTAGTTTATGTTGTCACCGTATAAGTGATATCAGAAAACCTAAGAGGTTGGGAGAAGCTGGCTAGTCCACTAATAAATTGTTCGCATTTTGCTTCTGGTTCTCTCAAGGTTATATTTACATGCAGAAACTTTTGTTTCAATCATTTCGGACTCTCATTGCAGATATGCTAAATTCTATGTAGTTATATTATATTAATTTGATATTATCTCAACCCAATGTAATTTTCAATTTACCAAACACATTCATTATGGACCACTAAAAGAGAACGTGAGGAAAAACTTACTTGAACTCTCTTAGACTTGCTATTAACATATCCACCAGCCCCCTTTCTTTTTCTATGAGTTTGATCATGAAGTTCAACTTGACTACTTTGTCGGCCATTTTGACTGCATTATTGAAAAGCAAATATTAATATAATAGTTTAAATTATAAACACTTCTATATTTTTAAGTAAATATGTAATTAGAAAGAAAACATACCAATCTCTGCATATGCTCAACAAACGAAATAGAGCCACCAGTATGCTTAGTGATTGAGCCATCTTTTTCTATTATTTGATTTTGCCTTGCTTTCCTACATTTCTCTTGGTAGTTTGGGAGACTCATATGTCCATTACAAATGGCTTCCCAATGGCTTGCAGACATATTTTTTGGCACTATTTGTTGAATGTCTCTTGGGTCATTACCAACAAGCTTGACAGTTTTCATTTGTATCCATATATTGTGCTCTTAAAGTTCCTTTTATGTGTCTGCTCCCATGAGTGCCTAATACCACTCTCATGCTCAGGTAACCATGAGAAATGCTCCTATCACATTTAAAGAAACAGTTTAGCAACTAGACAAGGTATAACAATTATTATTCACAATTAAAAAACTCACTCTGAATTTCTCAAAAAGAAAGTCCTTTGATTCTCGAGGAACTTGCTCCCACATTGGCCATGGACCCATGTATCTTCTCAGAATTTCCATTACTCTACGAGAAGCGTTATTTGGTATAAAGCTACACAATTAAAGAATTTTAATTATAATAAGAATATAAGGAGTGAGTTTATTTATTTTTATTTGCTAGGTCTCTCTTAAGTTATTATATTGAATGCACTTCAATATTTAGCTAGAAAAATTAAGAAAATATACCCATTGTGAAAAGGTTGTATGCGAGCACGGAGGTTAAGATTGTTTGGTGCATGACTCCCATGGCTATCTCCTCTCATCCTATTATGAGAGTTATTTTGACCCTCACTTGTTTCTTCATGATGTTGATCTTGACGATCATGTGACTCACCATTTTGACATAGAGAATGTTCCTCTATCTCTGGAGGCGAAACTTCTTGAGAATGGTTCAATAGAGAAGGAACCTCTAGATGAGGATGCTCAAAAAGAGTTGACCTAGCACGTTCAGTTACACCTCTTCCTCGCCCACCTTTATTCCTCCCACTTGGTCCTCTTCCTCTAGTCGACATCCTGCATAAAATAAAATTAAAAAAAGTAAGTATTCTATCTTCACCATAATTTTCAATTCATTTTTGAAGCCAAATTACATGATGGAATAAGAAGTAGCATTTAACTAGCATTTAAGCACTTTCAAGAATACCCTTCTTTGTGGTGAAACAAAAGGATCTCTTTGTGGCAGGAATTTTAACAAACACGGGTATATAGAATCCAAGAAAATCTGCAGAAAAATTTAAACTATTTGGAATGATGAATTTAGAAGAGCTAATTAATACTGTATAAGCAGCTGAGTACTTGGGCTACTACTGACTTGTGACTTTGCAACTGACCATGGATTTGCGTTGTGTAATTCAAATAGGTAAATTGAGGGGGGAATGCATCTATAAGAGGTTGAAGTTTGTAGATTGTAGTAGAGTTTGTTGGGCTGTACCTAAAACCTTGAATCCCATGGTAACACTACATAACTTTTTCTCTCTTATGTTAATTTTATTTTGCTTGTAGAAATTAAAATCAATCGTGTGGATTTGTTATAGGGTTATATGAGCAACTAATTGCACATACTATTTGTATAATCTGAATAGTGTATTAAAATAAAGCTCTATTGACCTTGTAAACATATTTTTCTTAAAGAGGAGGATGAGATGTGAAGGCATTGAAGTTGGATTGGTAAAATTCTAATTTAAAGCTTTTTCAACATCTTAGCTCCAAGCAAATGCAATCTATTCAGTAGAACCAAATCAACTAACATCGAAATTCTTACCTTGTATCAGTAGCTCACTCATAAGTAGCTGAGACTCTTTTAGATCCTTGTTTTTATGAGATCTCTGCATATAAGTAACAAGATTTAGCTGAGTTTAGGAGAACAAATATTACTTATATGAGAACAAACACCACCCAGGGTAATTGGTAATGGCAAAATCAACAGTGCATTTTCATTTAAGAGCATGCCACTAGTTGTACATAATGTCAAATACAATAGCATCTTCAAATGACCTTGTATATCATGACATGATAACACAACTACTATGTCCAGGAGAAAATTAAATGGAAAGATTGATTATAGTTTTAGAAAATAAACCATAACATTATGTGGAGCACATAATCCCAAAGCAAACAAAAACTGAATGCAATACCTAACTTCAAAATTTCCATGGAATCAATAACATGGTTCTAATTCGCATATTGTCCATATCACTGTCTATGTTGCACCACCAACTAACCATACATGAAATACAGCAATACAAGTGTAGATACAACATCTTAGTTTCTAAGAAAATGAAAACCAAATAGAGTCAGCTTAACTTTCTACTTGTGGCTTCTACAGAAAACAGTTATCATATGCAACTGAGAGGAAAGTGTAGATATACCTTTTATTCTCAATGCAGAATCAATGGCAGCAATGATACATGGTGGTAAACAAGTGGCAGCGGCGATCGATAAATGAGCGATCAATAGTGGTGGGAAGTGGCCGGTAGTTGCATAAGCTACTGTGAGCAAGCGGCGGCTAGCAACCGAGTGAGTGGCAGTAGTGCCCAGTGTTCGATGAGAGATCAATTAGCAGCTGTGGTCAATCAGTGAGCAATAGCAGCAATGGTCGGTGTTTGATGAGTGAGCAAGTAGCAGCAGTGGCTGATGGCCGGTGGTCGTTAAATGCGAGCAATGGCCAATGAATGAGCAGCGGCAATCGTAAGTGGGTGAGCGAGAAATTTGACTTTAAACAATGAGAAGTAAATGTGAATGTTTCTGAAACCCTACGGTTGAATCTGAAGAAAAATAATTCAATTCACAGAACTTGTCAATGTTCTTTTATTGATCTATTGGCATTAGATCTCTTTTTCACACCCCAAACCTAAGGTCTACTCCCCAAGTTTACAAAATTATTTTTAGGAATTTTAAACACATAAACTAAATAAAGTAAAAGTAATAATAATAGTGAGGAATTTTAAACACATATTTTAAATCAAATAAAAATAAAATAATAAAATTGTGACTATTTAATGACTATAAAATTTGGAGGGACAAATTTTTTACTGCCACAAAAATAATCACAAAGTTAGTGATAAATTTGTGATTGATTCAAGCCTAGTATCAAAAATCTATTATTGCATTAGTGACAACATGGTGGAGGTCACCAATTTGGTCACTAATGCAATCAATAATTGATCATATTCTTTTTTTATAAAATTAACTATGAATCAGTCACCAATTCATCATTAGGCAGTCACTAATTAGTGACTGTCGAATTAATCACTAAAATCAGTCACTAAAGCCCCTATTTCGTGTAGTATGTCACCAAGTTAGTGTCACAAATATTAATTTTTTTATAGTGCCCCATCTGTTTCTAGATGGATGTTCCTACAATGAAATCCTAACTCCCTCGGGTTATCATGTTTATTTCCACATATAGGACATTTGAACTTTTCATGATCCTTGAACTTTGGTTCCACATGGATGACATGCTTCAAATGATATGTTGAGTGAATACTTTTCTTTCAATTGTTGATATGGTTTGACAGGAACCCAATGAATTAATTCTCATTCAATAGGTTCTTGAATGACATAGTGATCCGTCCAGGAAAGGAGAATGTAGTAAAGCCATTAATAAAATTAGAGAGATACAAAGTTGATGGGATGTAGTGATTAAGGCCATTAATAAAATTTAAGTTGTGGAAAATGGAGATTTAAGAATAGAAATTATGCAATATAGAGAAATTAGAGAGATAAGAGAGGAAGAAAATACTTAATCTCATTGCCTCTTGCCACAAATGGCAGGTTTACATTATAGAAAAACTTCATTAAAAGACAAACAAAGCAATAAAATTGGTTTTTAGATTCCCTAGTTTTTAGGCACATTCTTTTGGATTTCTTAGATGCTTTATAAATGAAGTTTACACTTATTTATACTATTCATTTTTTAAATGAACGATGAAGATTAACTTAATCCTACAATTAAAATTATATTTTCTGAAGTTTTTCAGAACTAGATTTCACCAGAAACTTACTTTAAAATTTTTATACAACTCCTACAAGTTCCTACAAATGTGTACAACATTTCAGAATTCTCCAGTACATTCTTTAACCTCTGGTGCTTCAATTTCCCGTAACATCTCCAATCGAGGCATGACAACATGCTCTATTCTAATTTGCTAGCATTTTCATGGCAGTTTTGATTTGGTCCATTGGTTGCTCTGAAGCATCAAAGGTTGAGATTGATAATTGTGGCAGTTTCTCTAATTTACAGCTCATGAGGTTGACTTGATCTTGGCCGTTGGTTACTTTGATATGACGGTCATGATTCAGAAGCTTAATTCTAATCCGATGGTTGCCTTTATTTTAAAGGTCAAATAAAGTAAGAACTGTAAATGGATATTTAAAAATTTATTTATCATTTGCATTCGAATATGTTTATAGTTCATATTATCCGTATTCATTTAAAGCTGATATTATTTGTATTTAATTAATAGATATTCGACTGTAAATAAATACGAATATGGTAATTGCTTATCTAATCCATTCAATATCCGCTCCAAATATATATCCATTGGATATTTCCATTTATATATTAAATTACCCATGATTTAATTAAATTTCTTATCCATAATTGGTACAAAAATATTTAAAAATTATTATTTATAATATATTTTAATTTTTCATGTATTTTAATATATAAATAATATTTAAAAAATATATAATAGAAGAATTAATAAGAAAATTTACTAGTTAAAGATTATGAAGAATCGATAGAGTGTAGAAATGATAATTAAACACTATTAAATCAAAAAAAATTAAAAAATCAATATATGAACAGTAAAATTGATCAATATAAAATTATTGTTGCTTGACTTTATAATTAATCTATATTGGTCTCATTTCATTAATATTAATTAATCATAAAGTCAATCATTAATTGTAAAAAAATTAACTAAATAAAAAATAATTAATTTTTTAATTCTAAGACAAAGTTGTAAACTTTTTCTTTTAATGAGATTTATCAGAAAAAAATATACATTTTATTTCAAGTTAACTAAATTCGAATATATTCATATTTGATTATAATTATTAAACTACTTCTTGAAAATTTTAAATAACCATTTTATGTCATCTATTTTTTGGTATTATAATTTAAATTAATTTTTTAAAATTTTGGATTTAATGCAACTTTAAAAAAAAATACATTTCTTCATTCATAATTTTATTTTTTTATAATTAACTTTTTAAAATTCAAAATTAGAAACTTATCAAATATTAAAATATAAAATAAAATAACAAAAAAATAATTTTAAATTTTAACTGAATTCATAATTTGATGTAATTTTTTTATGATGAAGCTTATATAAAGAAACATAATTTAAATACACATTTTTAAATAAAATGTCCATACAGTTATTATAACTACTTTTATAATTCCAATATTAAAAATTATAATTTACATAAAATTGTTGCAGGTTAGTAAGTGGATGCAATTTAATCGTTCCATTCCATTCATTTCACTGAATTTTAAAATTTATCATTAGTTCGTTACAATTTAAAAAATTATACTTACTCAATATTAAAATAGTAATATTGACTAAGTTTAGACCATAGTTGGTACCAAATGCAATAGTCCATAGTCCGACATGTTAAAGTTCAATTTAGACCGTAATGGACATTTGAAGAGGCGTTTCTGCAGCACATTACAGCCGTCTCATTACTGATTCATGATCCGTTAAATCTTTGGTTGGTCAAATAAGTTTAAAAAATTATTTCTTCGGTAGGAATTTGTTTGTTATCGTTAAAGGATGTTAGGATAAGTTTCTAAGTATTTTAAAGTATTGAAAAATGTATAAGACATTATAAATGATTGGTAAAATTTTTTAAAAATAAATTTATACACTCTCAAAATAAGATATAGATAAGTTCTTTTAAAAGAGTAGGAAATTTTTAAATTTTTTTGTTTAATATCTCAACAAACCCATTAAATTTTAATCATATCACTACAAACTTATCATTACTTATAAGTTTTGAGAGTTCATTTTATTTTAATATTTTAAGAGCTTATTTTCTAAATAATA
>JACGDI010005351.1:467716-494495 GCA_014898725.1 Jacaranda copaia
ATGCTAGAGCAATGTAACCAAGATGTGAGTAATTTCCTCTTGATCCTGATCCAGTCATCATAGTAGTGCGTGCTAGCTTCACATGCCTCCTTGAGCCTAAAAATTCACAAAACGTTAAGGTCATCCGAGTTGCCCAACGAAAATCCTCAATAATCATGCCAATAATAGCATCGAACTTAGAATTAAAACAAGGTAGAGTAAATATTAGAAATAAAATTACAACAATATACCTCAAAATGTCATTAATGCATCTATTTTATAATATGCAATCATCAGTTGATCAAAAATATATCTACCCTAATGTGAATAATCAATTAGTTCTTTATCAGATTCAATAGCTCGAGACTAAATCTACATTATCAATCATGATACTGAATTTATCTCAGTATTGATATGGACATATAATTGAATTATTTATTTACGAGTACCGCATGAAAGCGCATCCTCAGGCAACACCGCCAATCTAATCAACATGATTTTGGTTTGTATTTTGAGAATGCAATCAAAGTTATTCAAACCTTATTTTGACAGATTTTGTATTTTGTAATTGATTTCTAACGATGTCTTCCCTCCTTTCCATTTTTCTAAACTATCTCCCATTGAGAGCATAGAGTTTTCCATTTTTCCTTACAAGTCGAATGCAACCAAAAATCTAATAATTAGGATTTTTTGTGTTGTGAAATCTGCATGCACCAAATTTATTGAAATCTTATTTGATCATTATATATATGTATATATATTGATCGACTTTTAATGATGTTTTCCTTCTTTTTCACTTTCTCAAGACTCTTCTTCTTCTTTTTCTTCTTCTTTTAATGAATACTCTCCTTGGATGTAATCAATCAAACTAAAACTTCTCCATAAATGTGATTGTTCACTAACTACTATACATGTAATTTAAATTATGTGACTTTTTTATAGAAAGTTATGAGTCAAACCAATTGACTGTCACCTTAATAGTTTGTAAAGATTTTTCTCTAAGGTTTTATCATATATATTGTGGTTAGGTTCCATCTCCATTCTATGTTTTGATATTATTATCCCATTAAAACTGTCAATTGATTTGTGTGAGAAGAAGAGGAAAACTTAGCAATTAATCATGCAGTTGCAGGAATGTTGATCATCATTGTCATGACTCAAACAGGTACATCAATAATTCAAATAGGCATGGAACCCTGGATTTAAATTTTGTTATTACAATTGGAATTGGAGCCATATATCTATGAATCAAAACCCAATTCTATTGATTGCATTTCCTAGATCTTTTATTATGTTATTATGAATATTTTGAGTATGTGTTAATTTTATGATTTGGAATGAGTTGTATCTATCTTTTGGTTATTTTGTATTTTGATAAATTTAGTAATTATTTTATATAAGATTATTAAACTGTTGACTATATATATATATATATATATATATGTATCAAATGTGTAAGTAGATAGATAGATGCTTTTGATTTTCGCCAATGTATAGTGCGAAACGAAATTTCTTACGACAAGATATTTCACATTGTCTTGGATGTAATTCCTTCCATTTCAGATGGCACATGAGAATAATTTTCTTTTTCTATGAAAAAAATATATACTAGCACAAATATTTAAAAGTGGACAAAACTTTGTTAAGATTTTTAAGTACGCATCCGACATCTTTATGTGTCTTGATTAATTAAATGCGGAATTAGTGTTTCTGTTGTTTTTCTTTCTTGCTGCATTTACGGTGGTAATCATGCAAAGGGGTAAGTTGGGACTTCAAACAGATTGATAAGTAGCTTGTGAAACATAGTATATTCACCACAATGGAAAAGTTTTGCATCTATGTGCAAATTACATATTACACTTTATATGTGGTCGTTTATCTTGTGTTCTCGATTTCACGTCTTAAGTGTATCGGCCTTCAATCTTTTTCTCCGGCGTGATTCGAATTATGGCCATCATATGTGGATGACTATGTTTTTGAGTCTACATGAATAATACAATCTACATTTATTTACATTTAGCTAGTTAGATTAGTTGTGAATAATATAAGATATAATAATTCTACGAGTACTTTATATCTCTTAGAATAATTGATAGTCAAATGAATTAAATTCTAAAACAACTTGGATATTGTGAATTTTCTTTACAACTCTCCAAAATATATAATGTTCTAGTTCATAATTTTATGCTAGTCTTGCACGCATACTATGCATGTGCAACTTGGGCAATTAATTGTTAAACTCGACCATGCACTTATTTTGTGAGTTGACGTAGATAATTATACCAAAGTGTTTTATCTATTTAGACTTGTAAAATTTGTGGCATGCATATCTCGAATTGATATTATTATGCATTTTTACCCACCCAGAAGAGGTTAGATATGTGTGATAATTGGTTTATTAATACAAAATATATTGATGGGTAGAAGATTTGTTTCCCAAAGGAAACAACTTTTCAAAGATTGGTGTATCTCTATACCATTTTTGCATGAGAGGCCTTGTGTGTATGTGGGCATGCTCAGCCCAAAAGAGAGGTTGTCATGACTCAGGAAAACTTTATGAGAAATTAAGTTATGCTGTTCTAAACTTATTCTGGTTAATTGCTACTGAAAGTAGTTTGTTGTGTTCTAGTTATTTCGAGAAGTAACTTTGAATTGAACAGTGATAACTAATGCTACTATTAAAGTGTTGAATGGTGGGAACTACAACAGCTGGAAGCGTAACATTGAGTTTGCATTGGGATTAGCTAAAATTGATGTAGCCCTCATGGAGGATCAACCTCCTCAACCTACTAATAATGCTTTCCAATGCTGTGAAAAAAGCTTATGCCTAGTGAGAGAGATCCAATTGCCTATGCCTCTTAACTTGAAAAAAAAAATGGAAAAGGACAAACCCCATAGATCTGCTCATGGTTACATCATTGGGTATCCAAAGCATTTTAAAGGTTACGGATTCTTTTGTCCTTCATGTGGAACTTGAATAGCTAAGTCTCAGATAGGTAAGTTTTTAGAACATAATGTACCTAATAGGGGTGAATATTCACATCCTATAGTTGTTGATGATTAGACTGAATCTGGTACACTTTCCTTACCTATTGTACATGAAATTGAGGATCCTCATGAACAAGTAGTTATACTTAATGCTAATGTGGAGGATGATTTGAATATTGATCCTCCTCAAAAAACCAAAAAAAAATTAAGTCAATCAAATGCCTCCTAGACACTATACTAGAGAGAGACGTCCAACAATTCTTGATAACTACTATATGTATCTCTTGGAAAGTGATTATAATATTAGTCCTTTAGTTGATCCTCTCAACTATTCTGATGCTATGTTTAGTACCCAATCAAAAACTTGTGGTTTAGTACAATTCACTCAATGAATGAAAATAATGTGTGAGAGTTTTTTTATTTGCCCCAAGGTTGAAAAATCTATAGGTTTCAAATGGGTGTTTAAAACCAAGAAAAACTCAAAAGAAAAAATTTAAAGATTTAAGACTAGACTTATGGCTAAAGGTTTTACTTAGAGAGCTAAAGTTGATTATGGTGACTCCTTTCGTCTTGTTTTCTCTAAAGATTCCTTTAAGATTATTATGAGTTTGGTATCTCAGTTGACTTGGAACTCCACCAACTAGATATTAGGATAGTTTTCCTTAATGGTGACGTTGATGTAGAGGTTTACATGTATATACTTCATGAATAATTCAAGAACAATAGGAGCAAATTCATATATTTGGTGCTTTATGTTGATAGTATTTTGCTTGCTAGTAGTGTTTTGAGTTTGCTCCATGAGACTAAACAAATGTTTTGTCATAGCTTTAATATGAAACATCTTAGTGAAGCATCCTTTGTTTGTAGAATTAAGATCCACAATGATATAACTCGAGACTTGTTAGGGCTTTCTCAAATGAGTTACATTGATCATGTTTTGGATAAGTTTAACAAGCAGAATTGTAAACTAGGTGATGTGCCTATTATGAAAGGGGACAAACTTAGCATTGCACAATGCCTAAAAACAAACTTGAGTAAGAGTCCATCAAAAATTTTCCTTACTCTAGTGTTGTTGGAAAGTTGATATACGCACAACTCTGCACTAGGCTTGCTACAACCTTTGTTGTTAGCATTTTTAGTTTCTATTTCACTAATCCATGATAAGAAATTAAGTAGCTATTAAAAAGATCTTGAGGTATTTGAGAAAAAATTCAAAGAACTTCATTTTAGGGTTTTAGTTGATGATTCAATTTCTAGGCCTATTAAGAATTTATTGTGATGGCTCTACTGCCATGTTCTTTTTGAGGAACAGTAAGTCCTCCAGTGCATCTAAACGTATGAGCTTAAACATCTCGTTGTGAGAAACTAGGTTAAAAACGACACTATTATGATAGAGCATGTTCATACCGACTCTATGCTTGTGTATCCTTCGACCAAGGGTTTGAGACCTATTATTTTCAAAAGACATGTAGAATGTATGGGTGTAATTAAGTCTTTTAATGTATTGGGCTAAGCCAGATATGTTCTTTAATGAATTTGTTACATTGAACCATTTATTTTATTGGGCTTTTTTTTAATGCGAGATTCTTTTTCAACTATTGATATATATGTTATAACTGTGTGCATATTTTTGTGGTTATATTTCAAATGATATGTATCTTGAGATTAGGTGAGAGTTGGAGATGTCTCATAAATGACACCATATTGTATTTTTAGTATTAAACGAGCCATACATGTCTTCTCTAAAGTCAAATTTTCTTGAGATTTCGTATTGTTTCAAAAATCCATGTCTTACAAGAAAATCATGGATTTTCTCAAGGTTTCTTATTGCTCAAGAGACCCATATCTTATATAAAAATCAAATTTTCTTGGGATTTCATAGCCAAAATTCAAAGGTAGTTGACATAATTCACTCTAAGATAAACTACTGAGAATCTATTAAATAAATCTTTGTATCAACCAAAAAAATTCATCAAACTATTCTCAGTAAAAAATTCTATTATGCTAGCTTTCCATTTAAGAAAATTATATCACCAACTTTATGCTATTTTTTAGGAGAATATAGCCTCGAAGTTGTTAGTTAAGTAAATTTTTATATATATTAATATTCACTTTAAGAAATTGTCTTTCTTTAGTTGTTTCCAATAAAAATAAAAAGTAAAAAGAGTGAGATCCATTGAGAAACCGATATCCATTCCTGTCTCAATGGCGCTAATTCTTTCCTTCCACCAAAATTGATACCAAAAATGATTTTCCACCAAAACTTGAGCAATTGAGGGGGGAAGAAATTATATGTAAAGAAAGTTTTCGTCATAATTAGAGATTGATACAAGAAAAACACTGATACATAAGCAAGTACAGCTTAGGGTTGAACTAATTCAGCCATTTCTAATCCCAGTTCTCCTCTAGTAAGAATTTTTCTCCAATCTCTCCATAGTAAGAATTGTAGAATGAAGTTTCTCTCTCTTTCTTTCTTTTTATTTTTGGGGTTTTATTTTACCTTTTGTTCAATGTATTTCTGGTGGAATTGATCATGAAAATTTAGGTTATGAGATTTAATATTTTTCGATTTCAATTTAGGTTTTAGGATTTAGTAAAATTTGATTTTGATTTAATATGTTCTAGCATTCAATATTTTCTGTGAGAAGAATGTCTAATTAAAGGCTATTCTAATCATAATTTACACCTTGGCTATTCAAAAAGAACAACTACTTCAAGAACCATGAGGAATGAACTAAGAGTTGTCTCTTGAGATGTCCCCACATTTTAGACATGAAATACTTAATAGATTGAGATGTAGAACTCGTTATTGATGTTGTTTACAAGAATAAACTGTACTCTATCTTCAATGATATAAAGAAAAGGGAAGCCGTAGCTTAATTCTATAGTTCTCAAGAACATAATGTTCATAAATAATGTGATTTATTATTAGGTGCGTGAATTATAAACTTTGTAGTTTAGCTTTATGAGAAACTCATACGTCCAAGGTTTATGTTTAAAGAAGCATTAAAGTAAAACCTAAAGACCTATAGATAGTCACTTGGTGTTGACCCTGTGGGAATGACATCACTATGGTGTTATGCAATAAATCAAACCCAAGGTATAAGTGTTGAAGATAGCTGGAAGTCAACTGAATGCTTTAACTGTGATTATCATTTTCTATTTTGTGTTCCCAGTTTCAGCATACTCATTTGATATTTGTTTGATTTTTGCTTTTGCAGTTTTCGGGAAAATCATTAGAAACTCCATAAATAAAATATTATATCCACAAAACCCAAGAGTTCTTGAATTCTTAGACTAAGAAATTTTATTAAGCTAATATGGTAGATAATGAGTACCACTTTTAAACATAAACTGGAGTTGTCAAGAGTAATGGCAACTACTAATAGTATGAGAATTTTAAAGCACAAATTAGAGTTGTCCAATACCCTAGTTGCAACAAATGTTCCAATCAAGGATCATTTGCCTCATAGCTCGGGTAATAATGCATAAATTTACATTCTATTTTAGTTGCAATTGGACGTAGGCCAATTTAAATGTATTTAAATTTTTTGTAGTTTCAAGTAGGAAGAAAAGGGTGGCTTTTCCTTCAACAAAAACTTTTAGCAACTCAAGCACTCCAAGTTCTATAAGTAGACAATCACCTATGCATGATAATACCAAAGGTGCATGTAGTCTATCTTCTAAATTGTTAATGTTTCAAAGTTTATGATTATCTTAATTCTAGTAAAAACAATTATTTCTTCATTTTGCAGATAGAGTGCATGGGGAAAAGTCTCAAGTGCAACATATGCCCAATACACCAATGGAAAATATCAGAACTGATGTTAGAGGCAATATTGGGTAAAAGTGTCTTTATTCAATTAATTTTTGTATACTTACTTAAGGATATGCTTTGTAGGATCAGTAGAGGAGATGATTGGTAAAACATCTAATGGTATCAACGGTAATGTCTAAGTACTTATTTCTTTAAATTCTACTTTTTGCATGTTATAGAAATAATAAATGATAAAAAGGATTTTGATAAAAAGAAAACCAATTGGCTTCACTAACCATCTAGTCCATTACAAGAAGCCCTAACCCATTTCATAAAAACATAAAACAAAACCTAAAGCCCAATCTAACTATTGTAAAAAAATTTAACAAAAAAGAAAAAAGAAAATGTTGCAACACTATAGAGAACTACTCACCACTATCCTAACCTATATCCACAAGCCTCGTTAACCATTATTCTTCCTCCTCCCGCTATCTACTTCTACCTTCTCATCTCAACCACCTTTCTATGAGAATTTGAGTGCAAGATGCTTGAGAGCGTCGGACTATTTGCAAGGCGATATTTTAGGAGTAGACAGCCTAACTTATATCTCACACCACAAGTATTACAAAGCATTTTTAGGCCCATAGGGCCCGCTCACCATTGTGGAGTTTTGTCAACTTGGCAATGCAACCACCTCCTCCCCATTCAAGCACCACTATTTGTCACTGTTGTTAATGGTGGCAACAAGAATAAACAATCATGTTTATTCTTCACATTCACTTGGTTCAGCTACAAGCATTAGTGGCTGGGCAATTCACCAAAACCTGCTCTTCTTCTTCTCCTATGTCTCTTACTCCTAGTGCGAATCGGGAAATTGGAGGAGAATTTGAGACTCATGCAACAACTTGCCACAATATTGCCATTTATATTGTTGTTTGCATTACTGTTGCTATTGTTGCTGCTGCTACTATTGTTGTTCTCAAGCACGGACAAAGGGCTCTGGTAGTTCAACATAAGTTCCGAATTTTTGGACAAAATGCCGAAGCAAGTCTCCACTGCCAGAAAAGCATCCTTGTTTGATTACCATTCCAATTCCTCCTCCACAAACTCCTAAAACATGAAAACTTGACTAAGGTCAGAAAATGTCCATAATCCTAAGCTAACCCAGCGAGTTAACTCGGTTCAAGAAAATTTTTCCCACAAACAAAGATTACAACTTTATGACACCAAAATGCTCACATTAAGTTTCTCATACATGACTCAGTTTTAACTCGTTGACTCACCCAGAATGGGTTGAGTTGATACAATTCAAAAAGAAAAATTGAAAACAGTGGTACCTCTAAATTTTCAAAATTGGCAATTCTTAATAGTTCTTCGATAAAATAATGTCAATGGGGGTAGCATGGCACCCAAATGTTCAAATTAAGTTTGTCATGCATGACTCAGTGATAACTCTTTGACTGACCAAGAAAGGATTTATTCAATACAATTCAATAAGAAAAATTGAAAACAATAAATCTCCAAATTTTCAAAATTGGGAGACACAAAATAGTTTTTTAATAAAATAATGTCAATAGGGTAAGCATGTTGGGGTGTTTTCTAGTGCAAGGGAACAATAAAGTCAAAAAATATGCCATGCAAATGGCTACCATGTAAAGAATATTTCCCAAGGGCAAGAATGTCATTCCAAAACTTATCAATTTGATTTGATTTGATTTAGCATATAACAAAATGAGTGAGCATGTGCCCAAATAATATATCAATATAACCATTATCGAAAAGGACTTGAACATTAATTGTTACAGCTCATTCACGTTTTGACGAACAATGCTCCAATTATGACAAAGCTTTCAACAAAAATTTTCAATAATTCCAAGAACACCCCTACATTACTCCACCACTCTAGGCTCTTTAAGGGACAACTTTGTCCACATAAAAGGAGCACAATAGAAGACAAGCCAACAACTTTGACTCAGAACTGTTTCCACGTACAGTCAATTCAAAACCAACTCAATACCGACTGGTCCAAGTCAACTCAAAACCCTAACAAGCCATGCTAATTCAAAGGACTGGGCAAGGAGAAGCCCCAAACCATAACTTTTTCCTGGGTTTTTCAAGCTTCACACACATAACAATACGCAAAACAGGCATAAAACTTACAGGAAAGGAACTACTCTCATATCCAAACATCGTAGCAGTTGTAGTTGGATTCAAGGATTCCAAGAAAGAGGAAGAAGTAGCAGAGGCACCTTTGAAAAAGGTTTTTGGGTCTTCGTCTTTTTCGTCTCTACCCTCCAAAGTGAAGTTAAGGAGGTCATCGCCCACCACAACATCCCTCCATTGTGTCCAAAATCTCTATTTCTAAAATAGTTTTTCTCTTCTTCTTCCCCTTAGTTTTAGGGTGTGAGGAGGAAATGTCAGGCTTATAGAAAGAGAATGAAAAGGACACTACTCTTGCCTCTCTTTTCGAGTGATATTCTTATTGAAAGGAATTGACCTCAACGAGGCAGAGATTTTTCATTTTTCCTTCTTTCTAACATATATATATGTGTGTGTGTGTATATTTAATTATTTGGATGGATGTGGATTTTTTTTTACTATTTTGTATGAATTTCTTTCCTTGTACACCTACACGAGGAGTTATGACATTGTTTCCTCTCTATGGGTTCACTTATCTGTGCCCTTTGACAATATTTAATATTGCTGAACCATTAGTCCATTATTAGGTTTTACTTTCTTTCCTTTTTTTTCCCCTAAAAATTTTCAAAATGGAGAGGACAAGTGGTGGTAAATGGTAGTGATGTAGGCTATGTTTGGGATCATTCTCTTGAAATGAACTCATGCTCAGCTTGGGTGAAGGGATTTATTATGGCAATCCTTCAAATTTAAGAGTGTTTAAATGTTTGAGAGAAATATATTTTGACAAAATATATAGGATATATACAAAAAGATGGGAATATTTTAATTTTATTCCAAAAGAATAATTTTTGGAGTTAATGACTTTTCATGATTCTAATACTAGTTGAAATTTCGTGCCCAAGCACGTGATAGTGGTGTCATGAAAATGAATGATAGGAATTAAGATGTATTCATTATTCCAAGATTTACTTCCCTATAATTTTTTATGGTTTAAATTATTCCAAAATTTACTTCCTTGTAATTTTGTAGATTTATATGATTTCAAATCTTAGAAATTGTTTTAAAATTTATATATATTAGTATGCAACTATGCGTCTTGGTGCAATGCATCAAAGATATTAGTAACTATCTCAAAATTTGTATTGTATGTACATAGCTGTTACGTTGCATAATTTGAATGTTTAATATTTGACTATTGCTCGTTTAGTTATTCACCCATTTAATTATAAGCAGGGATATGTTTAATTAAGACAAATAGGAAATATATATATATATATATATGTATGTATTTATACTCGAAGATATACTTATTTATAATTTTGTAAATTTAAATATTTAATTTCAAATATTAAAAGCTGTCTTAAAATGTATCTATACTAGTATGTGCTTAGTATAATGCATCAAAAATTTTAGTGACCATCTTAAAATCTATCTGTACTAATATGTAACCATTGCAATATACCAAAAATAATTTTGATATGATTAAAATAAATAAATAATATCTTATTTAATATTTAAAAAAAAAAGAAAACTTATTATTTAATAACACAAAATAAATATTTCATTTAAATATCTTAAATTTAAAGATAATTCTTATTTGAATAAGTAGTAGAACATCAATAATTGTTAATTCTAAATTTGTAAACTATAAATAAATTTTTAAAATTGTAAAAATTAAATGAGAAAAATAAGAAAAATCAGAGCACAAATGTTTTGAATTAGGTGTGCACATATATAAATATATAAATATATTTACATGATAAATATATAATAAAATTTGTTAAACTATAAATTCTTTTAGTATGATTTCTTAAAAATGTGGAGCAATTGCTAGAATTTTCATGGCACTTTAGCCTTGAAAAGTTTTAATTAGTTATCAATAAGCAAGTATATAACCTTTTCTTGTTTCTCCATAAAAATAAGTGCCATTAAGTTAATATTGGATCACCAAGTTAGCAAGTGTTTTGAACATGCAATATTTTAGAAACTAAATATTCTTAATACTTAATATAACTCTTATAAGTAAAAGTTAGTTATTTTTATTTATGGAGTTGCTTTGGTAGATGGATTAATCTTCCATTAATTAAGAAGTGATGTGTAAAATATTGTACTAATTATTAATTTAAAAAAAATTATTTATGCCTTGGAACATAATAAACTTTTCAAAAGGTAAATAGTTAATTTCAATTGATTTCCTAGTATTTATTTTTACAAGTCAAATTTTTAAAAATCTTAGGCTAATTAAATAGCAGCACGTGGAATATCCAAGCATGTGGACCAATCTCTTAGATAACATAAATATTAAAGAGATAAATATGAAAGAAGTTCAAGGTATTTGAGAGTTGCCTACTCAAACATCTATGCAAAGTGGTGATCGAAGCTTATACGGGAATATATATATATATATGTACATATTTATATATACACACAAGTACAAACACACGCGTACAATGGAATATACACCAATAAAAGTGCAAGCAAGTATCAAGTCTAATGTTCAAGTTCTCAGATTTTTAAGTTCAATACTCAAATTCCAAAACTTCAAGTTCAACACTCAAGTCTTCAAGATTTCAAATTCCCGCCTTGACAAAGTATTTCCACCACAAAAATCCTATATCTTCAAGGCACCAAATCATCAAGCCTCTTCATTTTGAACCCAAAGTTCAATTTCAAGAAAATTCGTAGTGTTCTTGTGTTAAGTCAAGAAAGACTAGACCATATATCCTAGAACAAGTTTCAAAACCTTAGATCACAAATTGGAAGAAAAGAATCAGGGGATTAGTCCTTCTTAAGAGATTTTTTTTCACAAGTTCTATTTTTTTTTCAATTATATAAATTCAATAAGAGAATTATTTTTCTTGTCTTGTGATTTAATTTTTGCATACACTAAAATTTGGTGTGAACAAGTTTCTAGCATGCCTGGTGTGGTCAATCCTATCCCTTAGTTCTTTTTCTCACTCAAATCATGATGTTAGTTGCAACCATTCAATGGCACCTAAGAAGAACTAACTCCTCTTGACCAAGAATGATGCTGTTGATTTTGTTATTATGTTATCAATCAGCCCATAATCAGGGGCATAATTACTAATCCTATTTCATTTGATGATTTTAACTCTACAAGTCCATAAGAAACAAGTCCCAAGACATCCCTTTTACTAAGTTGTTTATTATGGAAACTTGGAGCAACAACCATGGATAAACAACTTTTTCGAATAGCTTAAGCAATATTTGACCTACAAAAGATAGTGAAAAATAAAGATATGCAAATCACTCAACTCATGAACAAGCTTGAGCACTCCCACCTCGAAGAATTTAGCCACAACCACTTCTTCTCTTGGTTGTGCAACAAAGGCGAAACATGTTAATGAGATGCCCCAAAAGTAAGAAGTTGAGTAAAGGGACAACTAATCTGCAACTTCCATTATTGTATTATTAGTCTAACAAATATAAGACATAATCACCAAGTACCATCAGAGCTCAATATGACATGCCTTCTCAAAGTTCTTGTACTTAAAGCCATTTACAAAATGAGTCAACTCTTAGAATGCCAATAGGGTATTGATATGGGATAGTCCAATGGACCCAACCTACTGACACTCAACCATGTAAGAGATATGATATGGGATAACACAATTGGCTATCAAGCCTACCCCATTAATAATTGATCAAGTGTTTGACTAGGCCCAAGCCCTCATTGGGCTATTTTACCAACACAAGTATCGATACCTAGCCCAATTGACCAAAGTATGGTCAACTAGCTCAAGAATGGCCATTCAACCCTCAACCAAGAAGATATTTAAATCTAATAGAGTTCCATCACCTCAACCAAAGTGTGCACAAATGACTCGCAGATAAGTATATATCTCAATCTTAAGAAATTTAAAGCAGCTCTATTCTATCAGTCATAGTTGCATTGAATGCGATGCAACCACCTATTTGCCGTATTAAATGCTCTAACAGATGGCGTTCCTCTACATTAATAGTGTGTGCCACCTTCTATACCACCCTTCTGCAGTACTAGAGTAGTGCGCAACTCCTTCGTACCTCCATGTCCTTGAGTGTTGAAGAAAGCTCCACCTAAAATAGTACACAAAAAGAAGAAAACCTAAAGATCCTCAGGTGAGGACAAAGACCCTCTCTATATGAGCAAGGGCATTATTGACATATCAATCTCTCCAAAAAGGCTATAACTACCCTATTACCAACTTTCAGCAAGGTATACTCATTATCACTTTAACCCTCACTCTGTTACTCTATTATCTAGTTGATTAAATATTGACTTAAACGTCGAAGTGCCTTCAGCTAGCCTAACATGTGTTGTTGGTTGCAGGACTTGACCCGATTATATCCTTACACTCTACCTAGACCTTTCTTTTCTGGTCGATCACAGTAGGGTAAAGCCCAATCACCAAGCAGATTATTCTATCATCAAGTACCAACCACCAAAATTCTAATATTTTGATGGAAAGGGCAATCCAAATAATATATTGTTCATTTCATAGAAACATGCTCCTTGTGAAGCAATTTGCGAGTTCACTAAAAGTTAATGTTTTTATTGGTACATTAACTTAGAATTTACATTCATTAATAGTTAGGATCAAATGTAAAGAGAATTCTTGAATTGCTTTAATAGTACTCATCAAACTGTGAGTATAATTGAACTTACCAATGAAAAATAATTAAAAGATAAGTTAATAGTGGAGCACATCAACTATGAGCATGCATTAAGTTTGAAATACACTTAGAGATGTCTGCGATAAAGATGTGTATCCAAGGTATACAGTTGGTTCTTATCTCGATTCTTCAAGCAATCAAGCCTACATTTTTGAGGAATTGATTGCCTGTACCTATAATATGGAGCTTAGCATTGTTAATCATAAAGTTAAAATTTTTGTCAAGACTAGACAAAGGATAAGAAAGATAAAAGGAGAAGTAAAAAATATGCCAAGGATTGTGCTAAAGAATATGTGGGGATCAAGATAACTTTCATTAGAATTCCCACAAATGATAAAAAAGCTATTGGGAAAACTAAAGATCAACGTGCTTCAACGACAAGTGAATCTTGAAGGAAATACAAGAAAAAAATGCCCATTTCTAGACTTAAATGTCCCTCAAATCTTTGAAGAATTATTGGATAAGAAGTTGATAAAACTACCAAAAACAAAACATCCTAAAGAAGTTGGAAGAATGAATATCCCAAAGTATTACTACTATCATCAAGTTGTCAGTCATCCAATAGAGAAGTATTTTGTTTTCTAAGATAAGTTTATTATATTTGCAAGGAAAGGAAAGATAATTCTTGATACCAAAGATATTGTTGGCATAAACCATACTAGCTATAGCAGAAGCAAATGCTATAGATGTTTTGCACGGAAAGAAGAATGTCTTTTTCTCATTTAAACCTATAGGGGCATCAACGATACTTCAATTTGGCAATTTAGACACAATATTAGTAAAATATTTGTTAGTTGATAAAGTGACAAAGTTGGAGATGAATTACACTACTAAAATTGATGATAGTAGGGAATGGGTTTTTGTGCCGCACCAATGAAAGAGAAACTGAGGTGTTAACTATTCTCATTCGTTGTCATTAAAAGTTTCATATATGACTAAACCCCACCCTCAACTAAGAATGATAAAAAGTTTAGAGGTTACAAATTATAAGTTGAGGAATTTATGGGTAGACTACAAAAGCAATCGAGTGACTTTAGGAGATTATTTTTCAAAAGAATTCTTTCATTGAAGGTTGAGACGGTGTATGCCATACATGTGAAGTTGAAGAGCAACACATCTCTTACTACAAAGCTATTTCTGTTGTGGACAAGGACTTGTTATTGAGATAAAAACTTTAGAATAGGCCACTTTTTATTTTAGGATTCATATAAGAATAGAAGGTTAATTATATACTCATTGATAGAGGATCCACCATCAATATCATGCTGAAGTCCACCATGAGGAAGCTAAGAATTTCTGTTGAAAATCCATCATAACTATCTAACTATTTAAAGTTTCAATCAAAGAGGCCAAAAAGCTATTAGTATGATCTGTCCAGACCTCATAATAGAGGAGTTGAAAGCAAGCACTCATTGATGCGAGGACTTCTTACCACTTGTTCTTGGGATGACCATTACTTTATGAGAATGGAGTGATACCCTTCATCACTTTTCATTAATGGTTCTTCATTAATGCTTCAATTGTTTGAAAATACAGAACTTGTAAGTTGACACCGATGTAAAGGCATTTACTAATGTAGAGTCATATTTCGTAAACTCTAAATTCTATCTAAATGCCAAATTTATAGATAAAATATTACCTTGAAGGATTGCAAGCAACCACTCTACCTATTGGCGCTCCACTATAATATCAATTACTCTTCAAAGGGAGAGGCTTTCTTTTGCTTTCAATCTTTGTCGAGTTTTTCCTTTGATTCCTTTTCCTCCTTGGAGATTGGTGGTTCTTTTAAAAGTAAGCCAATTTGGTAGCAAACTTCTTGAGATGACCTTGTTTGAATAAGACATTATACCCCATTTTGAAGTTGAAAATAATCTTTAGTATGATGAACTTTTGTCAATGAAAGACATAACACTTCTTGGAGTACTTTAAATGAGGTTTCTCGATTATTTTTCTTAGCCTTTTTAAGATATTTTTCATTTTGGATGGCCATCAAAACTTTCTTCCACAACTTTTCAAAGGCATCTAGTGGTGAAATCTTTTGATTAAAGAATGGTTTCTGTCCTTACAATATTAGTCCTCCTTGTTATGATTTTGTTCTTTTCCCTTTTCTCTTGGTTTAGGGTGTCAGCCACTTTATGAAGTTGTTTCATCATTTGAGGGTGCTCTCTAGCCAATGTATTAGCACACTCTTTATGTCATAAATCTAAAAACTACACATTAACCAAAAAGTCAACATGAGGATCATCAATTTTCAAAACTTCATTATTAAATCTTATAAAAAATCTCTTAATGATTGTCCTTTATTTTGCTTGACCAAATGGAGGTAAGTGTGAAGGAGTTTTAGTGTTTTGCTTTTTTGCAAAATGATGGAGAAACTTATCACACAACTAATGATAGTGAAACATCAATATGGGCCTCAGTTTTACAAATCAGTCTAGTATTATCCCTTGGAATGCAATAATAAGTAGTTTGGCATGGATGTGCTCACTACGACCATGAAGTTGTATGATGTGTTCAAACTGTAGTAAGTGTTCACTGGGGTAAAAAGACCTATCATAATGAGATAAGCCCACTTGAACTTTTGTGTTGGTTGTTGTTATTTCCTCAATAATTTCCATGATAAAAGGATACTATATTTCTTTCTTCTCACTATAGGAAGAAGCTCCAATGGAGAGTCGGTTAAAAGGCTCTCCAAATGTTTGTTTAGTTGTTGTACTTAGTTTGACACTTCTTCCAACTTTTCCTTCTTCGTAGGATAGTAATTTATGATATGGTTGTATGAACTTCTCAAGCCAGTTGTGCATCAAGGTAAGGTTAGGCAAAGAGATCTCTTACCTAAAGTCAACCAACTTTTCCTGCTAGTGATGGCTTGGTGGTATTTCTTACTTCTTCTTTTAGGGCATTTTATTGTTGGGGTGATGGCAATGAGCATTTTCATCTTGGAGTGGCTTGCTAAGCTTAAGGATGTCTTGCAAGTTGAGATACTCTTGGAACAGTATTAGATTCTAGAAGTTGTTGAGCTAACTATTATTGCTTGAGGAACTATTAGTGCCAAAAGAGTGCAATCTTTATCTCCTCTGCATGAATATGGCATAGCTAACTGATGGAAAAGATGACCATTACTTAGTTAGGGCGTTTAGCTTTGAGAACATTTTCATTTTGAAAGGATGGATTTGACATATGATTTTTCATCATGGAAATGACTCATCTTATGTTACCATATTATCTTATTGCAAATTCAAATCATATAGACGATGCCAATTGATAAAGTGTTTGGAATGGTGGAGTAAGTGAATCTAGTATAGGCTTTATGAATCAAAGCTATTTTTGTCCCAAGCTGAGGTCATTACTCTAGTTGGAGATAGCAGGTCAAACTTAAGTTAAACTTGCAACCACAATAAGCATGATAGGCTTGTCGATGTGGTTCCCAATTAAAACTCTATGATACTTAAGCCAAAGTAAGCTTTTAGAGATAATAGGGGGAAATTAAAGTCGCGAGAACAATAGTAAATTGTGTACCTATAGTTATTTTTGAAAGGAGTATTTATAATAGTAAGTGCTAGGGGTCAAAATTACCAGGACACCCCTATCCGATTTAATAGTGCCTATTTTGGTGTAAGGACGTCTTAGGTCTTTTGTAAAGTGGCAGGTAACCTATTTTTTGGTCACCTGATTGACACAAAGTAGCTTGATCACTAATATAAAGCCATCTAAGTGCATTAATAAGGAGAAGACATGCTGACAATAGCATTTAGTACAAACAAATTAACTAACAGCAATATTTAATGCGGAGGAGGATGACTATAAAGCCTGTATTAAATACGGCCACCCATGCCAAGTGGATGGGACTCGATTTTTGATGGCCTTGCTTGGTTTTTCTTGGTACTTTGCTATATCTAAATAGTATTAACGGCAATGGTCGATTGGAAGGGGATTGTTCATTAACTAATCTATCAGTAATAAGATATTTGAGTGATATTGTGATCGACATCCACATAATAGTAAATGTACTTAGTTGTTGTGTAGCTATTCAATCTTTACAGTCGACTGCAGAATCAGCTCGATTGGTAATTTACTTAATCTCCTGAATGAAATAGAATATATACAGACATGGAAAACAAAAATTGTAAAGGTTCACAACATTTTTGGGATTAGTACGTATCAAGAGGGACTACTTTTAGAAGAGAGGTGCCACCTTAATTTAGAGTACTGGCGTACCAAACTTTGCGTGAGTGTGACTCGTACTTAATTTCTTATTATTTTCAATTGGGAGCAATCTCGTGCGGTCGCTCCAACACACGCTATTTTCTTTCTATATGTAACTGTTTTTATTACTCAAGCTTTCCCGGGCGGAAAAAAGAAAAGTGCCTATCATACTTTGAATGCATGAAATCAAAAGGACCAAAATCAATTCTTCTTCCATCTTTGCTTCATCTTAATTGTTTCCTTCCCAACCCATTCCTATCTTTGAAAACTCAAATATTCGAACAACAATATCAGTACATTCCTATTCATATATAATCATTATCCAGATACAAGTATTTGTATCTAAATTCAATTCTACATCCAAAATATATTTATATACCCGCATTCATTGAATATCATTTGAGATATTCAGTATCCGAATTAATAATCTAGATACGGGTATCCTATATAAACTTTTATATTCAATATTCTCATTATTCTATTAATATACAAAATATTTATTCTATTCAATACCTCAATATCTAAATCTTTATTATTAAGTATCTGAATTTATTATATCACGCCAAATTGTAGAAATTCATACTCAAATTATCTAATTTCCAACTACTGTTTAATTCTAAAAGACACAAGTAAATTTAAAAATTATGTCATATTAGAAATAATTGGTTACTATAATGTATCTCTCACACTAAAAAAACGAATTATGTCCTATTATTCAATATCACACTCACTGCTAACATAACATTATTGTTTCTATTGGTATTAAAATAACGGCTATATTTAATTTTATTTTTTCGACTCACTTTTAGAAAGTAAAATCAATTATTTTTCCAAACTATTCTTTTTTCCCTCAACATATTATAAATAAACCATTGCGTCACTTAAATATATATACACATATGCATTTGTATTTTTCAACCGTTACTTTAAAAAGTATACATTTTTTAACTATTATACGAGTATGCAATGATATATATCAATGCCAAAGTTTATTGTGATCCAACTAATTAGAGAGCAATTTACATAAAAAAAAATATTTATAGATTAATGTCTCTCAAATCCAAATGCAAACATACTTTTCATGTAATTAATTTGTGTGTATATATTTCCTCCTAAAAACAATTTCAAACGAAAAGAAAGCATAAAAATATAAATTTGTGTTTTTAATTATTACTTTCATCCAAATATATATGTTTAATTATTGCACTATATAACAATATGAGAGATTGATAATACATCACCCGTCAAATTAAAATTCACATAAAAAATCTTTGTAATAAAAAATATCTCAAAGAATAAAAAAATAATATATACATATATTATTTAACGAGGACGGGCACTCTGTGGAGTGGCAAATATGATCCTTATCCTTATCCCCGCAATAGCCTTGGGAGATTTTTTCCCTATCCCCATCCCCATCCCCGTGGAAATCTGAAACTAGAGATTATTTTGCCACCCTAGCACCGAACGCACCCTCTTCTTCTTGCTCCATTTTTTTCTTTTTAAATTTTGGGCAGAGGCCCCCTCGGCATGTTACGTGCGTCCCATCCACGTTCAGTAGTTGACAGCTTGCAACTGCTCTTCAAAAGAAGCATGTGCTACTCACGCGGAAGGAAAGGAAAAGTGATGCTTTTATTAATTTATGATCATCAAAAAGTATAAAATAAAAGTATATTTGCATGTATATTCTTGCGATCTCTTTATGAGGCACGTAGGCCAACCGTAGTAATGACAATGGCATTCTTGCTAATAATTATACTTAAAACGCCATAATTGATCTATTTAAATTTTAAATTATTCTTTTGGTTAATTATTAAATCATATATTCTTAAATTTGTTGTTTTAAAATACTTCCGTACAATACCCAATAAATTATTAAGTGTTCTTAATATTTCAATACCTATAAAATTATTAGCAGCATACTTTTTAGAGAATGTAAATAAATCTTAAAATCTGTTTTATCATCTAGTTGTATCAATTGTCTTTTGGATTGATACTGTAGTCGCTCTTTAGTTGAGTATTGTGCAACACTGTATATTCCTAATTTTCGATTCTTTTTTACTTTGATAATCTTCTTTCAACTAATCTAAGCTGCTTGTGGTACAAAAATACTCATTTTATTGTCCATCGTCTATGCCTTCGTGCCTAATCTTAGGCCTTGATTCACCTTTTGCGGAGAACCATATGAACCAATCCTTACGCTTTCGGGGGCGTCGGATTTGTTGGGAATTTGTATTTTTATAATTAGTTAATTAAATATTGAGAAGTTAACGGCTAATTGAGTTCCCACAAGTGGACTTAGGAGGCAAATAGTTAAAAATGTAAAGGATATATTAAAGTCCATAGAGGTGAATCCTGTTGATATGACTTCATACAGAGAACCCAAATTATTTGTGGTGTTGGTTTGGAGGAAAACAAAAGATATTAAGGTCAAATCAGCTTGGCGGGGACAAAATAAAGAATTGAAATGCATGATACTGGCGATGAGAACATAAGGCGTGTTGTCCCACTCATTTGATTTTCTTGGCACTCATTTGTACGCTCCAGGCCAGGCTCCAACACCATAATCACATACTCCAAGTCTCCAACCATATTGTGCGTGCGTGTGTGTGTGTGTGTGTGTGTTTTCTTTTTAATAAGATGGAAATGGGATGGGCTGGGCTGGGCTGGATTAGTAGAAACAGAACGTTCAGTTGATCGTTAGCTTTTAGGAAAAACTAGAAACTCGCTCCAACAGATTTTTCCCTCTCAGCCAAAAAGCAAACCGAAAACGAAGCCTGAACCCTTGGATTGATTTCGTTGCTCAAGACTCGAGAGCTTTTGCAATTTTGACCAAACTAAAGTATTATCTACAAACTGATCAACGTGCATTCTTTTGTTTTCATGAAATTATAACTTCACCAGTTTTTCCGTTTTTACGTTCGTGTATATTAAAAGTATATGCTTTGTTAATTTCTTTTTTAGTTAATATTATTTACAAGTTTTATAGTTGGGGTTATACGTATTATAAACATGATAATTCTAAAATGTAGGCATAGTTAGAGCATATATATATCAATATACAAATTATCATGTAGGATAGGTTTGTTTTTTTTTTTTCCTTCTTTCTTTATTCATACATTCGTATAGAAGGAGTCCGTTATATTTGAATTTTCAACCTCACACTTCATATGTAAAATTGTCGTATAAAAAACTACTCAATATGACATGAGACTTTGGATAAAAAGAATTGTGATTTGAATTAACCAGACTAGAATTTTCAAGATCAAGTCCTTTTAGTATGGTCCAACTAATTAATTTGAGCCTAAAAGTCCAAATATTTATAGCTATGAGGTTATTAACAAAAATCTTATGATGCCTAATTCAATAATTGATTGTTGGATTGTAAGAGCAAGTACAAATAAAAAAATAATTGTTATAGATTAGAAAAGAAATGAGAGGGAAAGACTGATTATTATGCCTTCGCTAACTACAAAATGTTAAAAAGTGCAACAATCGCAATTTTGCTTAGATAAACTATATACAATTAGAAATAACATATGAAAGAATCGGCTACACCAAAATTTCAGAGTCAGTTTTGCTGCAAAGAGCCTGAAAAAACTGATACTTGTCCATCTTTCCCTTTTTCTTGGTCTTCAACTTCATCTCCTTTTTCATTTATTAGATTTGCAGACAGCACAACTATTCCTCCACACATTGATGGGATTGAGTAGTTTCACTCGATAGCAGTCCAACAATAAGTTTTTCAAGCCTTTTAGCCCCCGGACCCGGCTTCAACACATCGGTCTCTCCCCAAACGCTGCACTTATCTTCAGCAGATTCACCCAAACACCAGCCACCGGGCACCGGTTGACCTGGATTTCGATGCAGTAGTTCTTTATCAATGCGGTCAAGAACCGGATCATTTGGGAGAAATGGTGAGGCAAAGGCTGCTCCACTCTTGATCAGTTCTTTGAAGTTGCCAGAGTTCAGCAAGTGGAGCTGGTGGCCCGAGTCAAGAGAGGCATAGTGCAAGCTGTGGTTGATGGGAGTTTGTTTGAATTGATGGCAGTTGCATAGTATGGTCGGAAAGTAGACAGAAGGTGATATTTGTGTGTTGGACAGGTACATCAGCAGAGTCCTAGGTAGGTTGTCTGTGCCCGAGATGCAAAACTCAATGAACTTGTGGCTCAAAATAGCCACTGAAGAACCTGCAAGCAATCAATGGAGAAATTCAATAACGTCTCTTCTATGGAATATAAATTCAATAACTAATATAGAATCTCTTTCAATGTAAACACAAAACGAAACCTTACTAGAATAGTATTGATAAAGTAATTGGGAAACAAGAAACCTGGTGATCTGAGTATATACTAAAGAAGCCTATCGAGATATTACACTCTATTATAAAGCTTACTAGATTTCCTATTTAAAATTGAAATTTGTTCACACAAAATCTTGGGTGTTTCGAACGGGAAACAAATTTAGGAATGAAATAGAGATTTCTCAAACTCCAAATTTTAGATTCTATCTCCCACCATAGTATTATTGTTAGCTTGAAAATTTATTTGTTATATGGACTTTTCTCAAGCTCACGAATAAACTTGTGAAAAAGGCCCCAACTTGTACGCATTTGAGGAATCAATTTTGGTCTCAAGGGCATAATCTTACTTCCAGTATTCAATTGGTTGAAAGTCAGTCTGGTTCACAAGTTACAAAATGAACCTTCACAAATAGAGCAAGTAATTCATTTTTAAGCCTGTTAAGACCAACATATACCATAAAATTAATATCTGCAATATTTTGCCACCCAATAGATTGTGAACTTAGCATAACCAGATTCACCAATCTTCAAGATTTGGAGAAGTAGAAACCAAAAGAAAGAAAGGATGGAATCAATCGTACTCTATTGCTTTTAGGCATCTTTAAAGATGAGATAAATTCTGAGAAGTCTATGGTCTAAACTCATATGCTCTCCTTTTATTGGAAAAGCACCCTTGAAATGATCCTTTCCTCTTTAGCTTCAAGAAACATCCTCTATCACTAGAACTGTATTCATAATCACTCATCATATTAGCAAAAGCGAAAATATGAAACTTACAGAGAATTCATTTCGTTATGATATTTTTGTGCAGTAGAACTTTCCTCTTCTTTATCTGATTGCACAGTTTTTCTCCTTGAATAATACATATAATCAACCAAAAGCTGGTACACACTTTTTACTTGAGAAAAATATCTGAAACTGTCACTTTTTCTCGCATGACATGTTTAACAGGAACTTTATTCATCTTGTATGGATAAACAAGTCCATGGAAGACAATTTAGCTTTGAATGCCATTTCTCTTGCACAAGCTAAAATTTAAAATTAACAGGCTGCACAGTGATGCAAATTTCCTCGGACGGAATTTTGTCTGGATCCTAGGTGGCAATTAGGTATAGCAAACCAGAAGCCAACAGCTGTTCAGCTAGTTATCCATTTAATGACCAGTCTATGTAACCACTCACTGTTAGCCACTGCAGTCAGGGCTATATGTGCAGGCAGTTTGACCCCTTCCTTGAGCCTTTACTTACAGATAGATCTATGCCCACTATTGTCGTAGACTTGTTCTAATATTCAATTTCTCTGTGTGAAAAGTGAAAAAATTCCATAGATTTATCCATAGTCTGCATAAGCAGGCAATTTGGAACACAACCCCCCCCCCTCTCCCCCACACACAAAAAAAAACCAACAAAAATAAATAAATAAATAAATTACAACAACAACAACAACAATAAAAGATCTCAGCCCCCATGGCCTGTATTTTGATGTTATAGTTAAAATAAAACTTCTGCTTTGTTCAACATATTATGTCAGCTTGAGGGCCCAAAGTTTTTATAGGCATTAGCAGTATTCTGACACAGATAGCCAGCATAAGAGTAACTTCTGATATTTTGCACTGTTTCATTGAACATTAATCATCTTTTCTTCTAACACTTGTAGATAACCAAGAGTATCTAAGCTTACTAATAATTTTTTCACCCATATTCTTGATCCCTTTGTTGCTACCTTAGCACACAGCTAACACCTGATATATCAAGCTCTGCTATTTCCAGCTCTATTATTACTTCTGTAGTCTGTATCTAATGACTTTGTGTCCTTCCAGTATCATATGAAGAGTGACCGTCCTCCATTCAAAATGGAACAATAATCAATTTGCTCATACAAACAGAAGACATTCTGTATGCAAACAACATTTCTACCTAGTCATTTTCTAGCTGAATCTTGGATTCTGAGAATTGAAGTGGAAACCCATTTTTCGGTATTCACTCTCCAATCTACTGAAAGCCTACTTGAAGGAAAGGAAGAACTTGGAATTCTCCCAGACTAAATGACTTTAATATTTCTCATTGTGCATTCCAATTATCTAAGTAACACTTCTAAGAAAATAAAATTTGGTCACTAATGTTCTTTTCTTCATCTATCTTCTGCTACTTGGCCAGGAAAGGCCTCAGGCCATTCCAGCATTTCTAGGAATTAGTACGAAAGTTCCTGCTATGTCCTCAGTTGACAAAGCAAAGTTTTCACATAGATAATGGCTTCCCATTAATGGGCAAGCAGTATTTAAAAACAAAAACAGTTAAAAGTAGTCTAGGACTGACCTCTAAACAGCCGATATGCATCTGGGAGTGGTCTCTTTTTAGTGGTGTAAAACATCTCACTGTCCTCTGTCAGGAAGAGTGCAGGATCAACAGCTATTGCTTTCAATTTCCATAATCTGCAAAAAACAATGCCAAAGAGACTATGATCAAAATAGTCCTGCCAAAACTATAGCTTGCATTACTCACAGTATCAAGATATGTAAGAGAACATAAATGATGGACACGTACTCTCTCCAGCCAATATAGCTTGTGTGATTCACAAAATTAACATCTCTGGGAAGATATGATAATATGTGGAGAAGCTCTGGACAAAAAGAATATTCTCGTGTCACTATAAACAGATATCTGTTGAGTAAAATTCATATCAAATTATTCAGGATATGTATCAACAAACATTCACATGGGAGCAGACATAGAACTAAACTATATATAAGAATTACACTGTACAATGACATAAATATCCACCTCATATATATATGCGCTAAGAATTCATAAATACCATACAACATAGATTAACAGGTGATAATCAGAGGCAGGAAGGTTAAAGAAACCACTGATTAAAACACCAGAAACATGTACAACAGCGCACGCACGCACGTGCACAATATATGCTAGTAGAAGACACAAAAAATGGCTTTGCATAAACAATCAAAGATAAAGAAAGAGCATAACAAGGACAATGTCAAACCAAAGCACAATAAGAGCCTGAACACTCAACAAAATAATGTTAGCCAACCACTAAGAACTTAAGACCACAAGAAATATTGTTCATATGACTTTTCCAAGAAGCCTAGCATTTTTACATAAATGGACAATACTGAAATACTGACAAGACCACCTTAATTAAGAACGAAAATCAGCACCAGCAAAATTAATAAATGAATCAAAATAAGTCCAAATTATGCAAGCTCAGGGAACCAGGCAATGTTGGGTATCTTTTGGGGTTCATTCCCCCATATGTGAAACCAAACACTCAATAGTTTTTTTCTCTCAAAACACATTTTCTTTTCCCCAATAATATTCTAAAAATACTTTAATCATTACTACACACAAACACGCACAAACATGTATAGATTCCAGTAACTACATATGTGTGTGTGTATCTATAAACATACTTTTGAATACAAATATGTAATTTTAATCATTATACTAATATAATAATAACACATAACAATATAGAAATTTGATGTGATCCTACTAATCAGATAAAGTTCATATAGAAGATATTTACATTAGAAATTATCTCTCCTGAAAAATCAGAGTAAACCGTAAGTTTATTTTACACTCATTCTCCAGGGCATTTCCCCAAAAGCATTTTCTCCAAAGCACTTCCAAAATAATACCAAACATCCCCCGTGTGGAGAAAATTACATATGCAGCTCCAGAATTTGTAACTGAACGAACTTGAATCTGAACAGCATATGCAGACACAGGCACAAGTAGCAGACAAACAAGAGAATACTGACCAGAAACAAAAAATTAAATTTGGAATAATTCCACTTGCAGTAATTTTTTATAAAGATATACACGTGCAGAAAATTTAATTTCAGCAGCACAAACACGAATACATAGGCTGAGAGTGCGTATAATTAATTCTTCAGCCAGCAAGAATACTTCAAAAAAGCTACGCAGATCAATGAGGTGCAGAAAAAGCTGTTTTGACAAATAGCTATAAATATACACGCGCCCAACAAAAAACAAGAGGAGTATCGCTACTATACGGGATGCAGTGAGTGTTCGAATGAGTCTTTCTGGATGGAGTTAAAAAACTATAAAACCATCATGAATGCAGGTCAAGAAATCTTAAATAACCACGAAACCAACAACTTTCGGACCAAATCCTTCTCGCACGCACAAAATTTTTACATTAACGCCTAAAAAAGTTACCATCTTGAGTTACAAGCGGATAATCAGAAGCAGAAAGATTAATGAACCAATCCCAATTTGTCGAGACACGAAGCAAAACAGACGCGCCGTGGAGCGTGGATGAAAGAGCAGAGGGCCCATTGGAGGACACATAGTCTTCTTCGCCAATGACATGAACATTCTGTACATCCCTGAAGGGAACCTCTGATTGGACGGTAGCTTTCAGAGCTTCACGCTCAGTCTGGTTGGCACAGCGGTCGAGCTGGAGGAGGTACTGATTTCTTGGGTGATAGATGGAGTAGAGAAGCCGTATCATCCGACCCGAATCCTTGTTGGATCCGGATATGAGGTAGGCTAGGGAGGGAGGGCGAGGAGGATATAGCGGGGTGGTGTTTAGGTCATTCGGATCGTGGAGGAAGAAAGAATTGCGGGGTTGGGAGGGGGCGGTGGTGAGGCAGAGGACGAACAGGAGAGTGAAGACGGTTGTGGCTAGTATGATGTATACAGAGGGAATACCGGCGGCCGCTGTCGTGGTGGCGGTGGAGGTGGGGG
>JACGDI010005351.1:503965-516426 GCA_014898725.1 Jacaranda copaia
ATGAAGATTTTTTTGTCCTAATTAACTAAGTGCAAATTATAAGTAAAATGAACCTCTCAAATTTAATTTCCACAAGTTCCCAACATAAATCCACAACTATAGAAAACCCCTCAAATTCAATGTCCACAAGTTCCCAACATAAACCCACTATTATAGAAAAACTCACAAATTAAAATAAACTAACACAACATCTAAAATAATTGACTAAATAATTTATCAATATAATTCATATAATTATACCACAATTTATCAACACAATTCATAAGCAATAATTTACCTTTTACAATATCCAAAGATGCAAAATTTTTAAACTTGCAAAATTAAACAAAATATTACCAAAATTATAAAATTTAAAAAAAAAATTAAAACTAGCAGCTGCTAGCTACGCTAACTCCCATTTTAGTTCCTGCCAAGGGAAAAATGAGAGAGAGAGAGAGAGAGAGAGAGAGAGAGAGAGAGAGAAGAGAGGGAAGAAGGAAGAAAGAAAAGGGAGAAGTTCATACCTCTTGTGGGGAGATGATGAAAGAAGATGGCATATAGATAGGGTTTAGTTGTTTTTATTTTTATTTTTTATATTTTTTATTTTTATATATTTTATTTTAATAATTTTTATTTAATTATAACAATTAATTTTTTAATTTTAAAATTCAAAATTTTATTTTTCACTAGTATTTTGTGAGTAGTCAACTTTCATGATAAAATTTAATTTTATATAATTATTATTTATTTATATATAGTTATAAAAAATGTAATTATTATTTAATTATACTTAATATATAACTTTGAAATTTTATTTATTAAATAATTATTAATAAAGATGTGTTGACTAACATATTAAAGAATTATTAACAATTTTTTTTTAGTAATTTTTTTAATGGATTATTAACAAATTTATATCTCTAAAAAATTTTACCAATAGATTGCCGACGGAATTATATCTCTTGAAAATTTTACCAACGAATTGCCAACGGAAATACATCTCTCAGAAATTTTACCAACAAATTACCAACAGCATTATAATATTAAAAAATTAATGACGAATTACGAACGAACATTAATTTGTTGGAAATATTACCAACGGATTACCGATATAATTTATTTCAGTTGGTAAAATTACTGACTCATTACCAACGGATTTTATTTCTCTTGCTAATTGACCAACTGATTACCAATGGATGTTCTGTCCGTCACTGATTTCGTTGGTAATCTGTTGGTATATTTGTTGGCAAAACTTTTTAAGTTTGATTTTGAAATCTATCGGTAATCTGTCAGTAATTACCAACAGAATTTGTCCGTTGGTAATTTTCCGTCGGTGAAAGTCAATTTTCTTGTAGTGATTTGCAAATTATTTGTTACCAAATTTATCTTGACAGAGTCATTCAGGATAGCCGTTGCTTAAATCTTGCATTCATCGAAAGAATAAAATCTACATCACTAAACTTACCTTCTCACGACATGTTGGATTACCCCATGAAAAAGGAAAGTTATCGTTTCCCCAGATTATGGGAAGAATATCTGCAGCGATAAAACGAGCAAGACCGATACCGATCTAATGTATTTAGGGGAGGGGAAACTTGCTGGAGAATTAATCAACTAATTTTGACCAATTAATTTTAGAAGTATATATGTGGCGACATCACAGTTCCAACAAGGGTACACGGTCAGATAAAGTAGAGTCGGCACCAAGACGTGACGAGTTCTAGTGTACTTAGATGTGTCTACATCGTGAGTAATAAATGGTTCCCAACGCAGCCATCAACATATTTATGCCATTCTATCACTTTATAAAAGTTGGCCTACACTCATTTCTAAATTCTAAATCAAAGGAACACATTTATAGATAGCATACTCATTTCTAAACCAGGTAACTCGCCAAATAAAATTTCTGTAGTTATCACCCTGTCCAAAAGTACCTTATACATTAATTGAATCATTCTGTGGAAATGTCAACTCAAATGCAATTAATGTCCATTCTAGTGGAAAATTAATTGAAGAGCGCACAATTTATATAATTTTTTTTTGTCTTTATATAATCTTATATTCACACTTTTGCTAGTGTTCTTTTTAGAAACTATATATTACTATGTAAATTAATATCACAATCAAAGGGTAAAACTCAATGTCGCTTGCAACTAACACAACTTGATTGCATAAAAACACGGATGAATAAGAAAATACCAACCTTGAATAAGGCAAATCCTTGTCTTACTCCCCTCTCTGCATTTTATGCACTCATGGACCTTCCTTTGTTGCTTCAGTGAAGTAACATTAGGTTTAAAAAGAGGTTTCCCATTTGAAGAACTAACTCAGCACTGTGTTACTCACTGTGTGATAGATTATTTGAAGCTCGCAACTTGATGTTGAAGCCCTGATAAGTGAGTTCCTCATTAAATTGGAATATCATAGAAAAAGGACTGCAGAAGAACTTGACCACAACCAGAAGGACCAAGACTAATACGGCTAGTCTAAACGGCTTAACCGAGCTACTGATGAAGAGGTATGTTTTGGCCATCTTGTTTAGAACTTGTGTGATACTGACATAGTGGAGGAATATGAAGGCATGGATATATTCTGCTACTTATATAGTGATGGCAGACCAAGAAGTGGTGCATTAACATTATTGGCTTGGAAGCATATGCATGGCTGAGTTAAGTGACAACACATAACCCATCCAAACTTTGGCCCCTAATGTTTGCTGAACTGCAGAATATTAAACATTCAGTTAATACAAAACCAAACATGCCAAATTTGGGGAAAATTCTAGCCAAGACCAGCTTTGGCTGAACCATAATCATTCATGGAAAAACTTATTTACAGTTGCCATATGATTGATTGATATATGATTCAAGAAGAGTCACCAATCGCATTACACGTGTCACCTAATCAATTGGATCCATGATTCGCAAGATTGAAACGGAATATATCATTCCCATTCTATTGCAATCTCATGGAACAGTTGCGAATTTTCTGCACATTTTGTAGTTTAAAATATTCAAAAATTCTAAAAAATTAAAAAATATTAAAATATATAAAACTACCTATTAATCCTCATATTATACAATTAGCATATTTTATGTATTATAAATTGATATAGATTTCATAGACTTTTGTTATGGCAATATTGATGATAATATTTTGTGGATCTTCCATTCAATTATTCAACAACATATAATGAAAATGAAATTGATATAATGAAACTATAAACGTTACTAACAAATGTACAAAATGTTGTAACATTCCTTATTGTATTTTTAACGAAATATATCGAGATAAAAATGTTCTATAAATTTATTGCAATATTTTTTTTATTTCAGGATTTAACTAATTAATTAGAATATTTCCATCATTCTACAAAAATTATAATAAATAAATTATAATAAATTATAAATATTATATTTTTCTTAATAAGATTTAATTTTTTTAAAAAAATTCAAACAAAAATTAAAATATTTTATATATTATTCTTCTCCTTCGTAAATTAAAAACTCAAATTTACTTACAATGAAAAATATAATATTTAGAAATTATCAATTAAAAATGCAAATAAATGTATTTTAAACTAATATATTTATAATATTTAAATTATTTATAATAAATTTAAATAAATATTTATTTGTTATAAACTTCATATCTAAAAACTAGAAAACATCTAAATATAATTTTTAAATAAAAAAGAAAAAAATTAAAGTAATATATAAAAACCCACAAAACATAAGATTAAAGTAGAAAAAAGCAAAGGAAAAATTCATCATCTTCAGTTGTTCTTAAGCAACTTTTCAGCTACCCTGCCCCCATCTCCGAGCACCCAATCCCGTCAAACCACCCATCCACAATCATTCTGCTGCCACCAACATCCTCTTCCAAAATGCCCTCGGAGTCCCACTTTTAACAAGCATTATGTTGCAAAATTCCACGAAACTACAATAAATCAAAGTATCACGGCCTTCCGGGCATGGTTCGCCAGATCGGCATTTTATCGGCCGAAACAGTCGATATGGAACCGAAACAGCTGTGTGCGTTCTATTGTAACGGCGTGAAACGAAGTTGTGATTGGGACGATGAGAAACGGCCGATTTATTGTCGGATCAACATATATCGGTCCGACAAAGTGGTACGGAATGGAAACACTGGCGCGAAACTGAGAGTTTTTGCAACAGGTAGCAAAACGTGTACTGTGGTGGCGGTAATGAAAGAGAAATGAATCTGAGATGTGAGGAGATGGCAGATGTGTTGATGACTGGTGGGGTTGGGCATTTGAGAGTAATGGGAGATGACAGATGTCGTGACGATAGATGTGGAGATTACAGAATTGGGATTTATAATGCATCGAAAACAGATAATAATGATTTTGTACCTTTTTATCACTCCACGTGATATTAATAATAAATTAATTGTGTTATAATTATTTTTATTTTTATTATATTCTATAATAATTTTTTTAATATTTATGAATTTCGTTAAATTAATATAGTATATAAAATTAATTTGTGATGTTCAAAATAAAATCTTAAATATTTTCATATTTTTCATGTAGAACTTTATGACCGTTCTTGTGAACCATAATATATTTGCTGATGTAGCTATTCCACATTTAGAACTATTCTATACCGGAACAACAAAACGTCGACATTCGTTTTTAGAACATGTGTTCCAGCCGATTTATCGGCATTCCAGCAAACCATGACTTGGATCTAGGCAAACCTGGTATGGCAAGAATTTAGTTCCTCAAAACATAAAATCCTCAATGCTACAAAATTAACAAAGTTATCATCTCTCTAGGAATTTCAAAAGATTGAAAATTAGATCAGATCAGATCAGATCAATCAATAGAGACTGCGAAACTGTCAGAGCTAGGAACAAAACATATGTTTAGAAACAAAAAAACATCTCAAATTCACTCCGTCGCAGCATATATATATATATATATATATTAAATTATATATAATTATTAACATCGACTTATATAAAAAATTAATTACTTTACATTAAGTATAAACTAATTACTGTTTATTGATTAAAATATAATTATTTAACTATTTATTATTTATGATTTATTTACAAATAAAACTTAGTCATTGATTTAAATAAAATAATTTATTTAATAATTTATATATATAATACTCATAATGTTCATAGTTTAAATTATATTATTTTTTATGATAGTATTATTATAGGTAAAATATTAAACAATAATACTAATAATTATATTGCAAATATGTAACTATGCATATTAATGCAAGTATAAAAAATATATAATTCAGTATAGGTGAACTAGAACTATTTGTCCCAATAATTAAATATCATTATAACCATGCTACTTTTTAAAATTATACATTATTATATATGGTTTATATTATTTTTAAAAGAAAAATAATCTAATCCTTAAAAATTCGAAGATCAAAATTATGTTTTTAGTATTGGTAGCTCGAGCTCAAATAGGTTCCACTACAAATGAGCCCTACTCGAGCTTGGTATTTTTGAGTGAGCTCTAAATTTGAGTATAGCATACAAGCTCTACCGATACATCTACAGTGGGAAAATGAATTTATTAATATTAGTGATTTACAATGAATGACTTGGTTGCTTTTATTTTATTTTTGAGCGGTGCTAGAGTGGGAGTTAATTCTCTTGAAGTTGTGATTTAAGTGATCGAAATACTGTTGATGATATAGCAAAAGATTTACTTAATATTTTCTTTGCTGAAATCCAATGTCTAAATATAAAATTAGTACTTAAATAATCACATACAATAAGATACCTACATAGCTTTTGTAGCAAATGAGCTACCTGAGAGCTATTGAGCTATGAATTAAGAAGCTAAGTAGTTCTTATTTGAGGTTTTGAGGAAAGCCATGCTCGCATCTCACAAGTAACTTTCCTTTGCTACGAAAGTTGGAATACAAGAAATGTATCATGGACAATCCAAATTGGCCAACAAAGTTCAGAGACTATGTAAGGGCTGTGCATCCATCACTCACAAGAAAAATAGTATTTCATTAGATCATCGGGATCGTCGTTTATGTATGAAGTGGGGTATGTGGTAAAGATAATTTTTTTTTAAAATTAAAAATGGTAATGATAACTTGAAAGTAGAATATTAGTACTTAAATAATAGGGATAATTACAAAAACTGTCCCTAAAATTTTGTGTATTATTAATAGAAAATTTTCCTGTGGTTTGTAAAATTACAATCACATTTCCTGACGTTTGTTGCCATTCAACAACTAGGTCCTACCGTTTGTCAAACTAACGGATTTTGTCGACATCATTGTTTATTTTTTATAAAATTCCAATTTTAGTCTTTAATTGACTGCTCCAGGCTATTGACTTTTTTCTAGGACCAAAATGCCCCTGCACTATTTTGGCGTATGTCATGCATGTATGTGTGTAATTATAACATAATAAGCATAACAAGAGGTTTAAAGTAACAAACTAAAATAATGCTTAATGTTGCCTTTAGAAATATAAATTAGTAACTAATTAATGTAATTGAAAAAATTAATGAATTAATCAATTGATTAGTTAAAATAATAATCATAATTTTTAAAAAATTCAATTAATTCCAAATATTATTTATTTTTTGCTGCTCTATAATTTTCGACTTTAAAAGATAACATTAAAAGCATTCAGGAAATTTAAACATTTGATATAGCTTCCTATATAATTAATTATCTGACATATAAAACATTCAATACCATAAGAACTTGCAAGCACATCCCTTAAAGAGCAAAATAAACATTCCAAATGCATAAAGCAATGCTCCAAAATTAAATCAAAGTTACATATATTTATGCTAAAATGCACCAAAATTACACCAAACAAGTACAATATTCAAATTTTCAAATTACATAACAGATGTTAGAAGCAACCAAATTAATTGTTTTCAATGTATACAAAAAGTAGTGGTACGTTAAGCAGTTCAAATTTCATAACCAAGAATAATATTCAATTTTTAGTAGCCCCTCCATCAGTAGCACCACCACTAGTAACCCTAGCATTTGTAGCACCTCCATCACAGCTTCCAATTTCATCGAAACCTCCAACTTCACCTTCTTGCACTACCAACAATGGACTCCACAAATTCATTAGCTATTGTATAAAATTCACCATCAAAAGCCAAGTCATCAGCAAATTATTCCCATCTCTTTTTTCAAAAGCAGTAGCAGAAGCTCCAACTTCAACGTTTCCAGTAGCTAAAGCTCATGAACATAGAATTGAAGAAGTTGAACCCCCCTCCCATCTATTTATTCTTCCTTGCATTGAACATTTCAGCTAGCTAGATATCTTCCTAAAATACAAAATACAAAATAAATTAAAGAGCTTGTAATTGCAAAATTTCTAACAAGGAAATTGTAATTTAAGTAACATGATTGCCTATTCTTTTTCCTCACCCTCTAATTTTCTGTGTAGGTCTTCTATTCTTCACATGTGCTCTTTGATATGTCCTCTTATTATGGCCAATTACATGACACTTGTTACATTTCAATTTGTTAGACCTCTTGCTCTCAATCACATTTGATGACTTTCCAATATCTCTTCCATTTTTTCTTGGTCTACTAGGCAATCTTTTCAATGGTAGAGATAGAATACTTTGTTACACAAAGCATATGTTCAACTAACAACAAACTTTAAAATATTATAATTAGCCCCTTGTGAACTAAAAACTATTACAAGAAGAACCCTAAATATTTTCATACGTTATTACACAAAACTCAAATTCAACTAACAATAAGCTTTAAATTATTGCAATTAGCCCCCTGCAAATTAAAAATCATTACAAAAAGAACCCCAAACATTTTCAGAAAAAACTATAAAACTAGGATTTTATAGTCCAAAATTTGTCGATTTTCAAAAATATAGCAAACTCAAATAAAATAACTACCCACATTCATCAAATCATCATACAAAAATCATATTTTAAACAAAACCTTAAGATATTACGTCCTTACAAAATGCTAGGTGTATAAATAACAACAATAATGCAAAAAGAAATGATTTTTACACATTATATGAAGATTCTAATAATATAAACCAAAAAGAGTTAATAATCGAATGGGATAACACCTTAACTACCCATTTCATTCAAACTCTAAGAAAAATGATGCTCAAAAAGGCCAAAAATCCAAGATTGGCCTTCATTGTGAACCAACAAACAAGGTTTCTAGTGGGCAATCAACGTCCTTCACTTTTCATCCAATGGGCTAGAGTGTAGCTGTCAAGAGAGAGAGAAAACCATACGAGTTTGGTGTTTGTCTATGCGAACAATTAACATTTCTGTTCCTTTGTTTTCTTTTTATTTACTTAAAGGATGTTGTTGTCTTTTTACATTTTAGATACTTTGAGTCCTCTTTTTTCCTGAAAATTGAAGGATATAACAATTTTTTTACAACTTCTATCACGATTTTTGGATGGCAATTTTTTGCAGGGAGTTTTTTGTAATTTTGTAAATTAGAAGGAAAGCTTCTGTTATTACCCCAAGCCTTAAGGGTAGTTTTTATAATTATCGTTAAATAATAATAATATATATATATATATATATTACGATAACTACATCATTTGTTTAAGGTGTTGAGGAAAGCCATACTCGCATCTCACAACTTTCATTTGCTGCGAAAGTTGGAATACAAGAGATGTATGATTGACAATCCAAATTGACCAACAATGTTTACAGACTGTGGAAGGGTTGTGCATCTCTCGCTCACAAGAAAAATATCATTTCATTAGATCATCGGGATTGTCATTTATGTATGAAGTAGGGTACGCGTTAAAGATAACCCCCCCGCCCCCCCCCTTTTTCTTTAAATTAAGAATGGTAAAGATAACTTAAAAGTAGTATATTTATCATCACCCTGATTTCATCTAATGCATCGTTATTTTATCAGACGGCTGCAAGAATATCAGAAAAAAGCATTAATGTGGGCCTAATGAGCATTTTTCTATTGGGCCATTGCATTCTAACATGATATTTTAAATTCGCCCAAATTCTTATTTGGGTTATAAATGATTTTCATGGTGAATCCTACTTAATGGGATGAAATATGATCCCTTAGGCTCATTTCCTTTGTGAAATGGGATGTAGAGTAATTGGATAAAATTAGAGTTTGATTTTAGAATTAGGATAATTTTGTATTGTTTTATATTATATTTATTTTTTGAGATGATATGCATGATATAAATGATTAATTATTTTGAATATTTATTTTAATGAATGATAATATTGGGATAAATACTAAAAGACTAAAAAATCCTAAATTAAAAAATTTATTTATTTTTCTATTTAATATGAAGAACTTAATTTTTATCCATTACAACACCACATCTACTATTTCTTCTTCTTTCCAAATATAAAAAAATTAATTTTCCATCATTTCAATACAACCTTCTTACACATGAAAACAAAATTTGAAATTCAAAGAATTTAGGGTACAATTTTTCATTATGAATATCATTACCTCAATTAAAATTATACATATATATATATATATCTTTCAATCGTTTTTAATATAAATACATTGGCATAAAAATATATAATAAATAAAAATACTATATTGTTATAAAAATATAAAATAATAACAAAAGAAGAAATTACAAAAAGAAAGAAAGAAAGAAAGAAATTGTGGCAGAAATTCGAGGGAAAAAAAAAGGAAGAAAGGAAGAAATGAGGGCAACATTCTGCCAGGAGCATAAATGCAAGGAGCGATGGGTAAGGATAAGAGGCATAAATGCAATGGATTTAAGAGGGTTTAAGAGGCTTTAAGAGGGTAAAATGGTCAATTTGCTTTTCATCCCATCAGGCCAAACTCCTTGGATATTTCCATCAATTCGAATCAGCTGGACGCTACATCCTTCAACTGTGGCGGGCTGAATGTATTCTACCGGCTTAAATCAAACTAAGTATGACTATCAATAGGTTGGATTCGCATCGAATCATGCTAAATTCAAATACGAATTCAAAAGTAATATGTTAAATTTAAATAAAATTCAAGATTCATCGAATTTATAGTTGATATAACTATATCTGGATCCAAATAAAAGTCGGATATTCGTCGGATATCTAAAAAAACTCAAATCTGAATACTTCAAAAATCATCATATATTTATTATTTTTTTAAAAATTTAGTAGAATCCAAATTCAAAACGTTCATCCTTAAAAAAAATACACAACAGATTAATGAATAAATTTTTAAGTCTATCGATCACTTAAAAATAACAATAGAATTTAACTCAATCACATTCATTTACTAGATCATTATATTTTAGGTTCAACTGCTGATAATAGTACTTATTTGATATTATAAATATATTGCTATACATGAGTCTTAACCAATTAGATATAAACTCCAAGTTCTATAAAAAAAAAACTCATTCTGATCAAATCGAGATTTGTGTTGCATTGTTATTATATCATGGCATTTGGTTCATACTCATTATTCTTCCCACATAATTTTTTGTTATAAAAATTAAAAAAATAAGTGATATAATTATAATATAAATAAGCTCGAAATCTAACAATTTATATAAACAACACATGATTTCATATGTTGTATAGAAGTTTATTACTTCTTTCATCCAAATATATACTTTGGCATTACTATATGACTATATATATGTATATGTATAATACGATATATGTATAATATTAAATATATTTGAATTCAAATAATTAATAGATCGGATCGAACCATATCCATATTTGCTCAATTTATTTTGAATTTTGAACTTTTTTAATCGGCGAATATCAATCGAATCTTTTATCAATTAAAAATTTTAAATAATTAGATCGAATTCGAATTAAAATCCACTAAATTGACAATCCTAAAACAAAGTAAACAAAGAATCATTTGGAATGTGCGCGTTCTTCCTTCAAAATGCATGAAAGTAAACTAGGCCTTAGATCAATCCATAAAAGTAAACTAGGCCTAAGATCATTGTATTCATGAATGGCCTGGATTAAATCAATAAATTATTTATCCATGCAACCTATTATTATAAATAGTTAAAGAATTGTAATTTATAATGTATGTACATTATATTCTTTAGGGTAAATGTCATCAATAGTCTCTCAAGTTTTGATTTTGTATCATTTTAGTCCTCAATTTTTAAAACTTCATCTTTTAGTCTCTAACGTTTATTTTTAGTTTCATATTCATCCTTAAGCCCACTTTTTGGCAGGTTTTAACAGGAAAATTGGCCACTAGTGATATTTTGGGGGGTAAAATTATCAATCCATACTATTTTGTTTCATTTTAGTCCCTGTATAAGGTTTCATATTCTAATTTAGTCCCTGTATAAGGTTTTATATTCTAATTTAGTCCCTATATTACTTTTTCTTCTTTTTATAAATACATGTCCATGTGTGTACATATATTTGTGTATAATATAAGTGTATATATAATATATATTTGTGTATATAATTGATACTAATATTAGTCACATGTTTATATATTATTATTAATATTTAATAATATATTATTGATATATTAATATCATTTGTGATACTATTATAATTAATAATATTGATTATATGATTAGTAATTATTAATAATAAAGATTAATCATAATAATTTTAATTATATTCATAATACATAGTATTAATAATAATACATGATACCAATAAATATTAAATTAATTTTATTATTGTTAATCATAATAATAATAAGATTAATATTTTCAATGATAATAATAGTATTATTATGATAATATAATTATCTAATATTATTAGGATTATTATTAATAATATTATAAATAATATATTAATAATATTATTACTAATAAAAATTCAAGTAAAGACTTTTTCCAACAAAACAAAAAAATTATCATATCAGCTAAAAATTTTCCATTGAAGTAAAAATTCAAAAATTCAACAAATTTTGGCATGCCACATCAGCATTTTTGGCCATTTTATGATATTCAAGTAACTTTTAAATTAAATGTACAAATTTTTCTTTTTAACTTAACATATAAGACAAAATTGAACGTTGAAAAATTTTATTGGACTAAAAAAATATTTTTTATATCTGCTAGAGGTAGTTGCCATGGCTGACCACCGTGGGGTGGGGACCCCGCACGCTCCACAAACCCCATTTCCATCCCCAACTACCCCGTCCCCACCCCAACGGTGGTTAGCCATGGCAACTACCCTAAGCAAATAGGAAAAATATTTTTTTTCGTCCCATAAAATTTTTTAACTTTCAATTTTGTCTTATATGTTACATAATTTTAAATTTGATCACATAAGTTAAAAAGAAAAATTTGCACATTTAGTTCGAAAGTCATTTGAATCTCATAAAATGGCTGAAAATGCTGATGTGGCAAGCCAAAATTTGTTGAATTTTTGAATTTTTGCTTCGATGGAAAATTTTCAACTAACATGATAATTTTTTTGTCTTGTTGGAAAAAGTCTTTATTTGAATTTTTATTAGTAATATTATTATTAATATATTATTTACAATATTATTAAC
>JACGDI010005352.1:7169-31434 GCA_014898725.1 Jacaranda copaia
ATTCATTGCCATGGATTCTCAATACTGATACCAACTTGAAATTTTCTTTCTTTTCCTCTTCATGAAAAAATTTTTAAGTTTGAAGTCAAAAGAAATAGATATAATTATTTTTTTCTGATGATTTTATTGTGGTAAATGAACAATTATACCCATATGTACAGCCGGACTAAGCAAAAAACTTTTCTACTTTTAATAGATTTCCTTTGGATTGAATTCTTTGCATCGCTGACCATCCCACGTTGCACGATTGATGCTTGCAATATGTAAAATGTCATATAAAAAATTATTTATTTTAGAAATTTTACTATATGCATTAGAGGTGCCAAAACGGATACTAATAATTACGTGACATTAAGAATATTCCCTAGAGTCGTTGTGGTATTATTATTCAGTTATAATTATACATATACCATTAATTATCAATACTTGCAACTTATAAATGAATCTTATATTATTAATCAATTTTCAATAGTAATAATTTTATTTCAAATTAATGTTGTAAAAATTATTATAATAAAAATTAATATTGGATCTTGACATTTATATATCATTAATAATATTGTTGTTTTTTATTTTAATAGTGTAAAGAAATATAAAGGTAATTGATTGAAAAAACCCACAGGTAATCGCAACAAGAAGTGGACAAGAAAGAAGTTGGCAACTGTTTCTGAAGCACAATATGCATGATATAGCGTGAATTGTGGATAAATTAATAGTAATGGACTATTATTGGGTATAAATTTGGTTGATATCTCAATTGGTATGTAGCTATCAAATTGAATCAAAGTTATATATGCAAATTAAATGCATATGAAGAATATTGCAACTAAACCAATTTTCTTTGCTCTCATTCTGTTCGCCGTATCTGCTGGTAAGCTTCTGATCAACAAACACAAAAACAATTCATTTTCTTTTCTCTAATTAATTAATAGTGCCAGCTGCCCGTATGTATATGGTTTAATTAATATCGATCTGCATGTACCAATTAAAATTTTTGGACAAGTAATTAAACATATATGGTTAATTATATATAACTATGTACATTATTTTAAACATTAATTAATTATTTAATTTGCAGTTATGATAGGTTGCTCCAAGATGATACAATTAGCGGGAGTGGAAGGCATGAAATTAGTGGAACCAATTACAGCAGCAACAAAATCAGTTAAGTCGTGCCATATATCATGTGACAAAGACCAGAAATGCATTGATTCTCACTGTGGCACCAAATGTATAATTGTCGCGCGCCCTGCAATTAACTCTTGTTTCTTATGATTCCAAATTCCTCAAACATTGATCAATATGTGTGTGTGTGTGTTGAATAATCTATACATAGTCCAAAAAGATCAAAATTTTATATTAATTTTCAATTCACTGCTGGCTATTATATGTGAGATCCAAAATGCATGGTTTGATATTGGTGCACAACCAAAAATTAGGTATCTACTATAAAAATATTTGCTACGAAATGAATTTCATAACTATATATAATTATAATTTGTAAATATAAATCTTCAGCACCAATATAATTTTTTAAAATAATAAGCAGCAAAATTATTAGTTATCAACCTTAACTAGTCATGTTCAATACAATAGATCAATTCCACACCATCAATAGAAAAATAAGTATATCTATACTATTATATATACTACAACGGTGTGAACCTGTAATTGCATAATTTTAGTCAAATTCTGAATACCATAATTTTGAGTTTTTTTAACTAAATTAAAAAATTTTCATTGGTTGTTAGTTACTAAATTTGATAATATTTATTCCATTTCTAAAGATCTTTATCTTTGACTAGTATAAACATACTTTATTTGAAAAAGAAATCTTCATTAAATAAAGAATTTTTTTAACTTTAAGTTATTGAATTGCATTTAATATTATCTCTTCCATATGATTGATGAGATAGGATTGAAGATATTAAGATGGGTTCAAATTCTCCAATGCATACACTTATATAAAATGGTTTAGTTGAAATATGATTTGACAAATAAAAATACATATAAATTGCAAGTATTTCTCCTCAAGTCTTCCAAACATCTCACAAATAACTTTTTCATATAAGTAAAAATAATTTCTTGCTATTTAATATATAATTTGTATATAAAAATCCATGTACATGTTCTATGTAATTTCATTATAAAGTGTGGGTTTTTATGTTATTATATGTACATGTATGGAGTTGACAGGTGATCTTAAATAGGGGGAGATAGAAGGAAAACCACCCGGGCTAAATATTCAGTACACTAACATTCTAATAACCTAAATTGTTCATTTCACTTAGAAATTTAGGCTAAATTAATGAGAACTAGAAATAATTTGGAGCAAAATGGAGTAAGGGGTTGAAAAAGATGCATGGTGAATAGTAACTTTGTGGTGAATAGTAAAACATTGCAGCAGGAATAGAATTCTTGCATTGGGGCACAAGTCATGCAAGCCCTGGGGCATAGCGCAAGCCCATGGACCCAAGACTCGATTTTCGTGGGTATTTAGTCAGTTTTCTTTCGGGATTCATTATGAGAGATACATGCACAAGAGTTTCTAACTGCTATTGATATAGTTTCTTGAGACAGAATTTAGAACGAAGGTGTTGAGTGTTCTCGTGAGATTTGTGGGATTCAAAGTTTATACTTACACTTTGATTTGAAATCAATAAAATTCTTTTTTTTGTCAGGTGGATTAGGCACATCACCGAATCATGTTAAATCTTGTTGTCAATTACATTAAATTTCTTTACTATTATTTCATAACTGTGATTCTAGATCATTCCAAGTTATAACAAAATAGTATCAAAAGCCAGAATTGATCAAATGTCAACCATGAAGTACAAGGTAGAGAAGTTTGATAGGAAGAATGATTTTGGACTATGGAAGATGAAGGTCTACGCCCTCCTGTGTCAACAAAGTTTATAGAAAGTGTTAAAAGGCAAAAATTTCTTATCAGAAACGCTAACAAATGAGGAAAATGATGAGTTTATGGCGAAGGCTTACAGTACTCTGGTGTTATCATTAGCAGATAACATACTAAGAGAGGTCACCACAGAAAGTACACTAGTGGGACTATGGTTAATGCTGGAGAATATATATGACAAAGTCCTTGACAAATCAATTGTATCTGAAACAATGATTATTCACGTTAAGGATGAAGGAAAGTACATCTATTACTCAGCATATTGATTATTTCAATAAAGTAATTCTAGATCTTGCTAGTATAAATGTTAAAATTGAAAATGAAGATCAAGCATTGATTCTCTTGTGTTCATTGCTAGTATAAATGTTATTGTATGGACGAGATACGATTTCAATGGAAAATGTAAAGGCTTCATTGAATTCCAACAAGTTGAGAAAACATGTCTTGGATAGTAACAATGGTGAAAGTGGGGAAGAATTTATGGCAAAGGGAAAACCCAAAGAAAAAGGAAAGAGTAGAGGCCGATTGAAGTCCCGAACCAAGCCTAGAAATGGCAATAGGTGTTTTAGGTGTGATGGAAAGGGGCACTAGAAATGAAATTATCCAAAATGAGGAAAGACAAAAGAAGTAGGCAAAACTTCTAATCAGAAACGGGATGATGTCACAGGAATTGTTGAGGATGAGTCTGATGGTGGGCTTGTTCTAAACATTATCGAAAGCTTACTAAGCTCTAAGTAGATTTTGGATAGTGGCTACTCCTGCCACATATGCCCATGTGAAGATTGGTTTACCACTTATCAGAAATACAATGGTGGTAAAGTGTTTATGAGAAATAATATTTCATGCAGGGTTGTAGAGATTGGCTCAGTAAGTATCAGAATGCACGATAGCATAGTAAAAACCTAAATAGATGTGTGTCATGTTCCAGATCTGAAGAAAAATCTAATTTCGTTGGGTATACTAAACAAGAACGGTTGTAAGTATAGAGCTCGAGATGGAGTTCTATGGGTTTCCAAAGGTACATTGCTTATCATGAAAGGAGACAAAAGGAATGGTTTTTATATATTACAAAGTAGCACAGTTTCTAGTAGTGCAGTGATTTCTTCATTGGTCAATAATACTACAAGACTGTAGCATATGTGGCTTGGGTATATAAGTGAGAGGGGAATTTTAGAACTAAGCAAACGTGGCTTGCTTGGTGGAAAGATTTCTACAAGCAGTGTGTGCTTGGCAAGCAACACAGGGTGAAATTCGACAATATAATTCACAAGACCAAAGGCACCTTAAATTATATTCACTCAGATCTTTGGGGGCCTTCTTAGGTTCCTTAAAAGAGAGGTGCTAGATATATGCTGACATTCATAGATGACTTCTCACGGAGAGTATGGGTGTACATGCTGAAGCATAAGGATGGGGTCTTTGCCAACTTCAAGTAATGGAAAACTTTAATCAAGAAGCAGACAGGAAAGAAAATCAAGTGCTTGAGGACTGACAATGGATTGGAGTTTTGCAACAAGAAATTTTAGGAATTATGCAATAAGGAAGAATTGTGAGGCATCACACAATTGTACACATACAACAGTAGAATGAAGTTGCAGAATGGATGAACAAGACTATTTTGGAGAGAGCTAGATACTTACTCATTAACACCAGATTATCCAAGGATTTTTAGGTAGAAGCAATCAATACTGCTTGTTGCTTGGTGAATAGGTCACCATCAACTATTTTGGACTACAAGACACTAATGGAAGTTTAGTCCAGGTCTCCTACTGATTACTCAAATCTGAGAGTATTTAGGTGCCCAACCTATGCTCATGTTCATGATGGAAAGCTTAAGCCAAGGGCTAGAAAATGTATATTCCTAGGCTATGCAGATAGAGTAAAGGGTTATCATTTGTGGTGTAATGATAACAAAGGCTCTAGGATGATTATCAACAAGGACATAACTTTTGATGAGATTGCGATGATGAAAAAGGTGGAGCAGCCGGAAAGCAATCAACAAGGCGTTAAAGAGAATGTGGAGTTTGAACTTGACACTCCACAAGTTTCAAAGGGGAAACAGAATGTGGTAGATGAAGCTAGTGAAAACGTATTATCACCTAACCAACAGCAGGAAAACTATTCAGTACAAAACTATCATTTAACTCGCGATAGGAAAAGAAAGCAAATCAAACCTCCACAATAGTTTGTATATTCAAAACTAATAGCTTATGCGTTAAGTTTAGCCAAAGAGTTTGTAGGAGATAATCTAGTATCATACAAAGAGGCAATTTTCAAGCTAGTTCTGATAAATAGGTTGTAGCTATGAATGAAGAGATAGAGTCTCTACACAAGAATAGCACATGGGAGCTGGTTGATGTTTCCAAAGGACAAAAGATTGTAGGTTGCAAATGGATCTACAAAAAGAAGAAAGGGATTTCCAAGGTTGTGGATGCTAAATATAAGGTGCGTTTGGTTGCTAAGTGTTTTGCTCAGAGAAAAGGAGTTAACTTTTATGAGGTGTTCTTCCCAATTGTAAAACACACTTCCATTTGTATATTACTTGCCATGGTTGCTCTGTTTGATATAGAGTTTGAGCAGATGGATGTGAAAATAATATTTTTGCATAATAAGTTGGAGGAACAAATCTACATGAGCTAACTAGAAGGATTCATTGTTTTTGAGAAATAGAATCAAGCATGTCTTTTGAAGAAATATTTATATGGCTTGAAGCAGTCACTCAGATAGTAGCATAAAAGGTTTAATGCATTTATTACCAAGATAGGACACACTAGAAGCAATTTTGATTGTTGTGTATATTATAAAAAAATATAGTCATAGCCTTCTAGTATATTTGTTGTTGTATGTTGATGATATATTGATAGCCTCTAAAAACATATATGAGATCAATATTTTAAAAGCTCAGTTAAGTGAAGAATTTGAGAAAAAGGATTTGGGCAGCGCAAAGAAGATATTAGGCATGGAGATCATCCAGGACAAACACGCTGGATCGTTGTACATATCTCAACAACATTATATTAAGAAAGTACTTGAGCGTCTTGGGTTGGATAAGTCCAAGCTAGTGAATACATCGCTTGCAGCTCATTCCAGGCTCTCATTAGATGATTCACTGAGTACTGAGGAGTAGATGGAGCACATGTTTAATGTGTCGTATGCTAGGGCAATGGGTAGCTTGATATACGTCATAGTGTACACTAGGCCAGACATTTCATATGCAGTCAGTGTTGTGAGCAAGTACATTCACAAGCCAGAAAAGACTCATTGACAAGCTATGAAATAGATCATGAGGTATTTGAGAGGCTCCACAGATAGATGTTTGAGGTATAGTCAATTGAATTCCATAGTTAGAATTATTAGTTATTTGGATGTGGATTATGCAGGAGATTTGGATAGCATAAAGTCCATGACGGGGTATATATTTTGTGTTTCGAAATGTATGGTTAGCTGGAAGGCGATGTTGCAATCATCAGTTACATTATCTACAAAAGAAGTTGATTACATGGCTTTGGTTGAAGGCATGAAGGAAGGTATTTGGCTAAAGGGGGTGATTGAGGATATAGGTATGAACTTTGAGGTTATTTCAATACTTTGTGACAATCAGAGTGCTATACACTTGACAAAGAATCAAGCGAGAACAAAGCATATTGACGAGAGGTATCACTTTGTTCAAGATTTGGTGTCTCAAGGTGTTATTTTGCTTGACAAGGTTGGGACCAAAGATAATTTGGCAGACATATTGACTAAGGCTATTCCATAAATCAAATTCAAGCATTGTTTGGATTTGGTTAATGTTTGCAGACTCAGATGACAGGCCCTTTTAGGGGTATGGACAAAGAAGAAGAATAGTGAATTTCAAGTCCAGATGGAGAATTATTGATTTTGCCTTGAAATTTGGGTTAAATTAATGAGAATTGAAAGAAAAATAAAACAAAACGGAGTAAGGGGTTGAAAAAGACGCTTGGTGAATAATAACTCCGCATAATGAATAGTAACTTTACATCCTAACACAAAGTTTCTGCCCAAATTTGCAGTAAGAACAAAATTCTTGTGCCAGGTAGCAAGTCATGCGCGCCCTGGCACGCAATGCAAGCCTATGGGTTCAAGACTCTATTTTCGTGGGTATTTAATTAGTTTTCTTCTGAGATTCATTATGAGAAACACATAAACAAAGGTTTCGAATTGCTTTTGAGATAGTTTCTTGAAATGGAGTTCAGAACAAGAGTGTTGAGTATTTTCGTGAGATTTGTGAAATTCAAAGTTTATACTTGCGCTTTGATTTGAGATCAATAAAATTCTTTTCTTTATCGGGTGAATTAAGCACATCGCCGAACCATATTAAATATTGTTGTCAATTATATTAAATTTCTTTACTATTATTTCATAATTGTGATTTTAAATCGTTCTAAGTTACAACACAAATATATATATATATGTATATATCTTTTATTATGTATATATCTTTTATTATATCTAAGGGAAAGGAATCTTGCTAAAGGGAATTTATTGACATGACACAACTCCACACACTCGATTTTGAATTAACAAAACAAAGATCGAAAGTATGCACATTTATATTATTAAATTTTTGTTTTGTGTTTGTTGAGTCGGAACAATATTTACATAGAATTATATTTTTTGTGATTAATTTCTTAATTTTTTATCTTATAAAATAATTTCTTATAATAAGTTGAATTGTACAATTCAATATATATATTCTATTAACTTTTGACATATTTAATTGTGTAGGCTTTTCAAAATAGATATATTGTTCTTGAGTTCAAATGAGTTATCTACTTAATTTCTTATAATTAATTGGAGTTATATTATTATTCAATATATATTTATATACTTGCATAAACCCCATGCTATGCATGACATATTCATTCAATTAAATTAAGTAAAATAAATTTATAAATATAGAGTTCATTTTTGTGTTTTATGAACAAAATATTATTTTTTATATTCAATTAATAAAATACTATAATTTTTTAAAAGATATGTTTCGAACAGTTAACTAATAACGTCAAATAGTATCAATTAGAACAAAAACAATATGGTATAATATTAAATAAAACTTAAAAATATTTGTATATTATATATATTACAATTTGTTAAGGTATTGAATGTAATTTTTTTTATAAAATACAAATAATGATAGAACTATTTATAATTAGAAAAATAAGAAAATAAAGGTCTCAAGTTATGGGATACAAATATCTTAATAAATAAAAATGATAATGAAATACTAAATTTTAAAAAATAGAGAATCAAAGAATTCAAATAATGTAACTTTCCTACGAACTTTTCAACAAAAATTCGTTAGATCGAAGAAAATGCAACTTGAAATATGAAATATCTGTAGAATATTCCATTGAAAATCTACAGGAAACGTTTCTGATAAAAGCCTATCAAAATTCCACTAGAAATTGCTTGAAAAGGCCTATTTCATGATGAACTTTTTCTACTTTCACTCTAAAAATTTCATTGAAAAATTTGCATTTTCTTATAATATTTGTGTTAAATCTCATGACCCTTTATATAGATATATGAAGTAGAAGAAAATTTTAACTAATAGAAAATCTTTTATATTTTCTCATCAATATACATAATCTTAAAAAAGTAATATCAAACCTTTTATTCAATAAGATTTTAGATCACGTTTCACAACTTGATTGGTTGCTATCTTATTAGACTGCAAAATGCAAGTTTATTGGTTGGAGTATACTTTAACAAAACTTAAAAGATTTTATTAGTTGATAAGTTATCTATTAGTCCGTCAAGAAAATAGATTATATGTGCATTTGAATCAAGTTGTTGCTTATTTAAATAAATGTTGAATTTTTTTAGATAAAGATGAATAATTAACAATCGATGGAAATTTTTTAATTTAATCAAAAAATTTAAAATTCTGAGAACTCAAAATTTGATCAAAATTGCACAATTGATATGCTATATATAATAGTACCTACAAAAAAATTAAATTTAATGGGAGTCAAAATTAAATATAGTGGGGAGTTTTTAACCCCCGCTAATTCCCTTAGTGGGGGTTCGGCAAACCCACAATTATATGTCCTGCTAATTTCTAATGGACGTTTTTAAACAACTACCATTACGACCCCGGCTAATAATTGAAGTTGATTAGCGGAAGATTTTTTAATTTAGTGGCGGTTGAGAAACACCCACTATTATAAAAAAAAAGAATTGTTCATGCTATTATTCAAGAATATTATTTTATATGATTTTAATGGGGGTTTTAAACTCCCGCTATTTATATATTTAACATATTCGTATTCGTATTCAATTATACATATTTAGTGGTATTCATTTATATTCTGTAGTAAATAATAGTATAAATACATATTTATATATTGAATAATAAAATTTTAATTAATTATAAGAAATTAAGTAGATAACCATGTGAACTCGAGAACAATAATCTTTTCCGAAAAACCTACAAAATTAAATATATAAAAATGTGTAGAAAATATATATTGAATAATAATGTAATTCCAACTTATTATAAAAAAATAATTTATAAGATAAAAATAATTAAGAAATTAATCACAAAAAATATAATCTATGTAAATTTAGTAGATGACCCACATGAACTCCAGAACTAAAGTCTATTCCAAAAAACCTATAAAATTAAATACATCAAAAGTTAATAGAACATATCTATAATATTATATATAGCACAATGTTGTGGGATCCATAATTGTATAATTTTACCTAAATTTTGAATTTGTAGAATTTTAAATTTTTTAATTAAATTAAAAAATTTCCATCACTTGTTAATTACTCATCTTTATCTAAGAAAATTCAAAATTTATTTAGATAAGCAACAACTTAATTCAAATTACCATATGATCTATTTTCTTGATACTAGATAAATTATTTACAATTGATAAATCTTTTAATTTTTATAGAGGTATTCAAATCAATATACTTTTATCTTGCAATCTAATATGATAGTGACCAATCAATTTGTGGTACATGCTATAAATTTTATTGAATAAAACATTTGATATTATCTTCTAAAATTACGAATATTGATGGGATAATATAAAAGATTTTCAGGTAGTTAAAATTTTCTTCTATTTCATATATCTATATAATGGGGTCATGAGGTTTAAAACAAATATTATACAGAAATGCAAATTTTTCAATAAAATTTTTAGAGGAAAGTTGAAAATTTTCATTGCAAAATGGACATTTTCAAGTGATCTCCATCAGAATTCTAATGGACTTTTTGGGCAAATTTTTGACAAGATATTCTTTCGGTATTTTATTCTTTTAATTAAAATTTTTTTTTTAACTGTGACAAATTTCTGTTGCAAAATTCAAAGAAAAGTTATATTATTTAAATCCTTTAATTCTTTATTTTTTTTAAAATTTAGTATTTGATTGTCATTTTTATTTATAATAATATTTGTATTCTGTATCTTGATATGGATTAATAATTTGTGAATTTAATTTGCTTACTTTTTTAATTATAATGTAGTTCTATCATTATTTATATTTTATAAAAAAGTTTACATCCTATTCCTCTACATGAAATTTTAAAAAATATATATAAAATATAGAGACATTTTTAAGTTTTACTTAATATAAATACACCATATTATTTTGTATTCTAATCTATATTATTATATGTAGTACAATGACGTGGGATATGCAATTGTGTAATTTTGATTAATTTTTAAATTCTTAAAATCTTGAATTTTTTAATTAATTTAAAAAAAATTATTGATTGTTAATTTAGTTTTTAATTTTATTTTAATACGACTAACTTTTCTATTGAAACAAAAACCTCATGTTATATTTTTCCAAAATTACAATATCAAGTTTGATCTCATTGGATAATTTTAAATATTCATAATGATGGATTTTTACTCCATTATAAAAGTTTAAGATATTTATAATTATAAATTTAATATTTTATCTCATTACATAAATTTAAAATTCAAAATGTGCTTGGTTATTAAATTTGTATTTTATTATTCTACTGTAGTTTTTTCAATTTCTTTAAATAAAAAGTATTATTTGTATATACCTGATATTGAACAATGTACCTAAAATAGTGTGAATTTTTAAATTATATTATTTTGTTAAGTAGTTAAAATTAATTTAATTTTTCTATTAAATATTGTATAGACAAAATCGTAAAGATATGAAAAAAATTCAAAATTCTTTAGATAAGTATCAAATAAATTAATTTCTGTCAAAAAAGGATTTGCTATTTTCATTTTAATATTATGCACAATGATGAGATAATATGAAAAAATATTCAGTTGTTAAAATTATTCTATTTTATACACCTATATAAGATGTTTTCATTTTTTTATGGCCTTCACCTATATAAGAGGTTACCTAATTTGTGGGGGATGGGGCGCTGGGGGGTTAATAACCCCCACTAAATATCCCCAACAAATATATTTTTTTATAGTAAATAATAGTATAAATACATATTTATATACTGAATAATAAAATTTCAATTAATTATAAGAAATTAAGTAGGTGACTCATGTGAACTCGAGAGCAATAATCTTTTCCGAGAAACCTACAAAATTAAATATATAAAAATGTGTAGAAAATATATATTGAAAAATAATATAATTCCAACTTATTATAAAAAAATAATTTATAAGATAAAAATAATTAAGAAATTAATCACAAAAAGTATAATCTATGTAAATTTAGTAGATGACCCACATGAACTCTAGAACTAAAGTCTACTCCAAAAAACCTATAAAATTAAATAAGTCAAAAGTTAATAGAACATATCTATAGTATTATATATATAGCACAATGTTGTGGGATCCATAATTATATAATTTTACCTAAATTCTAAATTTGCAGAATTTTAAATTTTTTAATTAAATTAAAAAATTTCCATCAGCTATTAATTACTCATCTTTATCTAAGAAAATTCAAATTTTGTTTAGATAAGTAACAACTTAATCAAATTGCAATATGATCTATTTTCTTGATACTAGATAAATTATTAACAATTGATAAATTTTTTAATTTTTATAGAGATATTCGAATCAATATACTTTTATCTTGCAATCTAACATGATAGTGACCAATCAATTTGTCGTACATGCTATAAATTTTATTGAATAAAATATTTAATATTATCTTTTAAAATTACGTATATTGATGGGAAAATATAAAAAAATTTTAGGTAATTAAAATTTTCTTCTATTTCATATATCTATATAATGGGGGCATCAGGTTTAATACAAATATTATATATAAATGCAAGTTCTTCAATAAAATTTTTAGAGGAAAGTTGAAATTTTCCATTTCAAAATGGACATTTTCAAGTGATCTCTAGCAGAATTCTAATGGTCATTGTGGGCAAATTTTTGACAGGATATTCTTTCGGTATTGTATACTTTTAATTAATATATTTTTTTATCTACGACAAATTTCTGTTGCAAAATTCATAGAAAAGTTATATTATTTAAATCCTTTAATTCTCTATTTTTCAAAATTTAGTATTTGATTGTCGTTTTTTTATAATAATATTTGTATCCTGTATCTTGATATGGATTAATAATTTGTGACTTTAATTTGCTTACTTTTTTAATTATAATATAGTTATATCATTATTTATATTTTATAGAAAAGTTTACATCCTGTTCCTCAACATGAAACTGTAAAAAATACATATAAAATATAGAGATATTTTTAAGTTTTACTTAATATAAATAAACCATATTAGTTTTTATTCTATTCTATATTATTATATGTACTACAATGGGGTGGGACATGCAATTGTGCAATTTTGATTAATTTTTAAATTCTTAGAATCTTGAAGTTTTTAATTGATTTAAAAAAATTTCATTAATTGTTAATTTAGTTTTTAATTTTATTTTAATACGACTAACTTTTCTATTAAAACAAAAACCTCATGTTATATTTTTCAAAAATTACAATATCAATTTTGATCTCATTGGATAATTTTAAATATTCATAATGATAGATTTTTACTCCATAAAAGTTTAATATTTATAATTATAAATTTAATATTTTATCTCATCACATAAATTTAAAATTCAAAATGTGCTTGGTTATTGAATTTGTATTTTATTATTCTTTACTGTGGTTTTTTCAATTTCTTTAAATAAAAAATATTAATTGTATGTACCTTATATTTGAATAATGTACCTAAAATAGTGTGAATTTTTTAATTATATTATTTTGTTAAGCAGTTAAAATTAATATAATTTTCCTATTAAATATTGTATAGATAAAATAGTGTAGATATGAAAAAAAAATTAAAATTCTTTAGATAAGTATCAAATAACTTAATTTCTATCAAAAAAGGATTTGTTATTTACATTTTAATATTACGCACAATGATGAGATAATATGAAAAAAATATTCGGTAGTTAAAATTCTTCTATTTTATACACCTACATGAGATGTTTTTTTTTTGGGGCTTCACCTATAAAAGAGGTTACCTAATTGAATGCAAACACAACTGGAAGAAAGAGAACATGCCCAAATCTTAGAAAACTTTCCGTTAGTCCTCCAAATCCGGAAAACGAGCCAGAAATCATTAAGCTTTTGTGCAAAAAGTTTCATTTATCCTGGAGCTCGGTACATATTGAATTCGTAATGTCATATATATAATTAAAAATAATTATCATTTCTTGATTGTTAGAAACTTGATGTTTTATAAGTTAATGTAATAGGGTAAGGGTGGCTAACTAATTGGTCAGAGAAATTCAGCAAGCAGCAAAATTCCAATGGAGATGAATTTTTTGAGTTATTATAAGGATATAATATTATTTTCATGTTCATATCAAGTATATAATACATTGAATCATATAAATTTGCTTTTTCTTATGCCCCCACAAAGTACTACTATAGTCTTAATATTTTAAGAATCATGAAAAATAATGATAATTAATTTGCCCTACATTTTTTTTCTCATGTGGATGACCAAGAGCATTAGGCAGGGATCGTTTTTTGATGGACTAGCAATATTACTATGATATCAATGAGAATATGTAAAATAAAATTACTATTTATAGTTAGTGTATTTTCAATATTGATTTGTAATACAAAATTTTTTTTATCTTAATGAATTCCTGGTTGAAAAGGTCACGTCATATTAAAAAATGGTCAATTTTAATATGGAGTCCCAAAGTGACCGAAGAAATCAAGCATGCCATAATTTACACTTGCAAAGAAAAACCCATATGATTTTGTTTTTATTCATTACATTTTTTGTAACATTTGGGAAAGATAATATAATGTACCTTTGTTTATCAGTAATTCCTCAAATTATGATTGAAATTTTGCTGGATTTAGCCTTTCAAGAAAACATGTTCCAAAGTATAATGCTTTTCGAAAGTATTTTCCTCAGTCAATATAATGTTATTTTCACCTAGCTCAATCATTTCAAATGTGATCTCTAAATTTTCAGGCCAATTGCATAAAATTTCTACTACTGGTTAAATAGTTGAGTAGTATTGCATTTAAACTTATATATATATATATATATGAGGTTTGGTGTTCAAACTTAAATGACCTCAAATGTGTATGCATGTATAAAAGAAAAGAACTTTGAAATTTAAATTCTCAAGTTCAACAAATCTTTTTTCCCGAAAAAAGAATTAATCAAGAAATGTATCTTCTTTTAAGTGGCATATGTTTATCAAAACTTCAATTCCTTTTTTTGATTGATATACACATTTTTCAAACCCTTGAAAGGAAGAACGAGAAAGGAGTTAAGAATTAGAAAAATACTTTGTAATTAAAAATTTTTTAAAAAAAAGTTAAAGTTGTATTCTTAAATTTAATTCAATAAAATTTATTTTGGCACATTTTTTTATTTATTTTTTGCTTTGAAAGTTTATTTTGTGTGAATACCCATAATTCGCACATATAAAGTAATAAATAGATAAAACTCCAGCATTTTTTTAAACAAAAAAATGCAATTAGGTGATAAATAGGATAAAAAGTATCAAAAAAATTGTGGGTAGATGACACTTGGATAAAAGCAACAATTTGTTACAAATTCTTATATTTTTCGTCCTTTTAATATTGATAAGTACAATCATATTCTTTAAGTTTTATATAGTTAATATTTTAATATATTGAAGTCCGTCACATTATAAACTTAGAGCTCGATCTTTTTTTCTTTTTATTTTTGTCTTTGATTTAGATAATTTAAAGGAGAACAATTTGTTAAAAAAAATCAAATAGTGATATTTGAATACATTTTTTGCCCCTTATACACAGATTAATTTTTATTTTATATATTATCTATGTTTTTGAATAATTATTTAACGTAGTGTTTGACCTTTTGTTTGAATTGATTCTTCATTTGAGCAGGAAGTATTTATACGATCAATGTTTTTATCACTTTTCAATTTTTGTTGTTTTCATTTAATTTCTCTTAATTTTTTTAAGTTGTTTTGGTTTATGGAAAAGTATGTGTCGTTGTATTTTTGTATTGTCCTCTTGTAGATCAATGATATTATAATGAGTTTAAATTTTTATTGTCGTTATTGATATTAAGACATGTGATTTGATGGGAAAATTCTTCAATTTTATGTTGTTTATCTAATTAAAGAATTATGCATTAAACTTACTTTTATATGAAATGAAAATATTATTAATATATTGTATTTTTAATAATAATAAATTTCATTCTTGTATAACACGAGGTGCATGCTATATTATTATTGTTTATTCACATATTTGTAATTTTTATATATCAAAAGTTTATCATTAATATATATTTAATTTCGGTATGGATTATTTTTTGGGTTAATATGTTAAATTTAAGCATAAGGTCATGATGAGTAATTTTTAGGTATGGATACATGGGTAATTTATGAATACACATTCTACCCATACCCATTATATTATTTTTAATAAGTATGCATATGGGAATAGATATGGATATAACTTTTGGGACTTGAATAAAATAATGCCCTACCCATTGGTACACCTACAATCAATTAACCAAATAGTGAACGCCTATATAATAGTTGCTCTTTAGAAATTTAGCACAAGCAAAAATTGCCGGACAAAGTAGGGGCGACATATAATCATATTATGTAATTTGCGTAGGCATGCTCATAGTGTAGGGACTTTATGGTTAAATAAAAAATAAATGTGGTGAAGTCTGAAAATGGTAATAAAATTTAACTTTGAATTGGTTGTGATATGAATAATAAAATTTTATTCAAAAAAATGGTAATACTAACAGATACTGTATGGCCAGTTGAAGGTCTGGAACGCAACATACTCAGTATTGGTTGTGTGATAACAAATATGAAGATAATTTTGTCTAACCTATTGTGCTATTAAAGTTTTCTGGAATATTCACTACATCAAGGGAAAAAATAATTACTATACTACTCATAATAATTTATCGAATCAAAATATTAAGTATATTGTTGTTGAAAGGAAGAGAAAATTGGACATGCCATGAAATATTAGGCTACATTGTTATAGGGCTTATTCCTCACATCCCAAACAAGGATCTTATCAAAAGCTTCCCAAAATCCACTATTCAAAGAATAAATTTGTGATGCCTACTGAAGAGAAAAACAGATCAGGAGTTAACTCAAACCCATGAATGAGGCCACAATTTCCAACCCACTGAAATTACTCTATATCGACCTTTTTATCCCCTGAAAATTTCTTCTCTTTAGGGTAAGAAATATGCAATGTTTATAGTGGATGACTAGAGTAGACTTATATAGTTAATGCTTTTGAGTTGTAATGGAGTTTTTAGTTTTTAAACACTCTTGTGAAAGAAAATAGGCTGGCCCAGCTCATGGGCTAAGCAGGCTGGTTATGGGCTAGCCCGCAATACTTTTTTTAAATTTAAATTATAAATTATAATTTTAAAAAACATTAAGGGGTTTGTTTATTAAAAAAAATTAAAGTTACTTTTTTTTATTATTAATATGTGCTTTCATTTAGAGGTTTGATTATGTCCACTTCTATGCAATTATTTTTTTTTTAATTATTGACGGGTGGAGTTTGTAACACCCCACTCAAGATAATCCCTAAGCAAAATATTACTCCAATTCAATCTTAATTTTTGACCCATAAACAAGTAATAAGCCTAGAAAAAATTTCAAACTCAACTTATCAAAAACAACAACAATTTCAATCTTAATTGACTCAACAAAACAATAAGTACATACCATGGTTCAATTTCTCAACATCTAACAAAACATATACATGGCCCGAGTCATCAATATCAACCTTGACATATCACGTCTCTAAATCCAAATTTGACATTTGAGTGAACCATTTATATATATGAGCACCTATTCTATTAGGGCATGTTTGGTTTCATTTTCACAGGCCATTTTCATTTTCATGTGAAAATGTGTAGTGAAAAATTAATTAGAAAAAGCGCTTCTAAAAATTGAGTTGTATTTGAATGTAAGAATGAGATATATTTGAATGTGTTAGGTGTTTTTTGTATTAAAAAATGTGTAATTTTTTAATTTAAATGATGATGTAATGTGTAATTGTTTGAAAAAATAATATTATAACTTGAATTTATAATATTTTTATGATGAATGTTGTTTGAGAAGTAATAGAAATATAAAAAGTAGATATAGGTAATAATTAGGATTGAAAAAAGTATGAAAATGGAGAGAGAATGTAAAATGTAATAATTTGAGAATGAAAATGTATGAGAAATAGTGTGATAGTGATAGTTTTTTGTTTTCATTTTAGGAGAAAATGAAAATGAAAATGACTTGTGCAAATGAAAACAAATGAGGCCTTACAAAATGTATTTTATGCATACCAAGTCATAATACAAAATGTATTTTCTTCATCCCAAGTCATAATACATTTCCTTCACTTAAACATGTTTGAGAAAATAAGAATAAAACGGGGATAAATCCAAAGGACTTAGTGAGGGATAATACCAATAGTAAGCAATGAAGATCTTGTTGTGGAAAAAACATCTCAACAAATCATAAACCAATTATTAGGACAAATACAATCAATAACAAGTATAACAAATAAGAAACTCTCCTACCTTATTGCTCTAAGTACAGATTTCAAACAATCAAGATACAGGTACGATCAAGCAAACCCAATTAGTATATGCATTTTAATAAATCCACACTAAACATGCATATCAAATTCACCTTATACCAGTCAAACAAGTACTTTTACTAAAATATGATAGCTTGGTACATGGCTTGTGCCCATACGGAATATATGGCGCACAACGATACTTAAGGAGAAATCCCTAGTGCACCTCTGATACTCAGGAGGAAATCCTTAGTGTACCACTAATACCCATGAGGAAATCTCTAACGTATCATTGACACCTAAGCGAACTATAAGGCGTGTCCTATATCCAAATATTTTGCCCAGTTAAAACCTTAGATAATCAATTCTCCATACAATTAACAATTGCCAATAGCAGTTTATGTAGATGCCCAGGGGAAAATCTTAAGCACATCGCTGATACCTAGATAAAACAAGTACGCCAGTAAGGCAACAGATAATAATACAAAAATGCCGACAAGGCAATACAGTAACGACTAACAAGTATGATTAATACAACAAGGTCATAAAGCAATGAACGAACAAGCAAGTGTGTCGGCAAGGCATTCGATAACAATATAAGACGATAGCAAGTGACAAGACAATAACAAGTATACAGATAACAATAGAAAGTTTTGGACACCAAAACAAACAAGAATGAACTCATAATAGAGCATAATCAAGAATTAACCCTCACAGGGATATACGCACCAATTAGCAAATAACATGCGAGATCTCAAGCAATTGCGATTCCAATAAACAAGAGCAAGTACAGTACACAATCATGTTGAACCCTCACAAGGATCATTCCACAAGAACAAATGACTATAATCAAGGCCAAAACGGTAGACCCTCACTTTCATAGTTTAGAAAGTGCAACTACAGTCAACAATTCACTAGCTATGGGACACACTTCTTCACACAACCAAAAAAGTATATTCACCGCCAAATTTACATTCAACCTCAATACTCACTATTATACTTATCATCAATCCAAAATCACTAATTACTCACTTGATATAGTAAAGTTAGGGTTCTACTGATACTGTCGGTACAAAATGTGCTAATTTAGCCATTATTATAGAAAGTCATGGGGGTTTATATTGGTTATGGTAAAGAGGTACAATCGAGTCCTAAATTACATGTTTCACCTTATAACATTAGCGCAAATTCGAAAGAACTGTCCAATCATCTCCAATTAACCTAAATTTTAGTACTTAGGTCTCAAATCCATAAAATGCACAAAGTTAGGGTTTAAACCTCCAACTAATTCAATTAACCCAAAATTATCGTACAATAGTACAAATTTAGCCTCACTAAGTTTTAAAAATACACATGCATATTTTGAGTCTTGGTTCCATATCTTGTTTTATTCTCTTATTTGCATAACACACAATTTAACAAGAATAAAGCAATATAAGGTAAATCCCCAAACTTCAACTTTTACCCAAATCTCATCATTCAAAGCTTAATCATCACAAACCAACACCACGCATTGAGACGAATATTCTATCTCAAAGCCGCCAAAGCATCATCACCAAAACTGAATTGTGACACCACCATTCAACTCGTTCAACTACATTGATCAAGACACCCCAACCAATTTTCTAAGCTGCTATCAAAGTTGGAAGTAATTGGCCGAAAACCACCATAGCTCCACCACCACTGTTGTCTCATATTTTTTTCAATTCCATCACCGCCTGTGGTCAAAACTAGTAATTGAAGCCACCACCTTGACCCTTGAGCTGAGCCCATCAAAATATACTACTGCACTTCAAGTTTTAATCGCTAAAACTGAGCAACCCATCACCACTATCATGAAGCTCTATTCGAAGCTTAATATTTGGTTACTTGCTAGTTGGTTCTCAGCAAATCTAGTACCATTGCATTCCTATCATCGAAAGGAAGGTGATGGTAGGTTTGGTTTTGAGTTTTCACTATCGGTCAAGGGAGTTTCATGGTGAGGGAAAAGGGGTTAGCATGTGGAAATTTGAAGAAATGCTGGGGGAGGGGGGGTTTGGCTATATGTATGACTATGTTTTGGAATTCAATTTCGACCCTTGAAAGTTCAATCCAGTTTTCACTTAAGTCCTCCAAGATATAATAAAACCTCAATTAAGCTTCTAGACTTAGTGAGTGCCTCACACTAGCCCATATGACCAAAAATAATTCCATGCAAACCTATGACATTTATAAAAATGGTCCAGTCATGTCTTCTCAAATTGTGATTCGACCCCAAAACTTTCTATTTTCTTACAATTAATTTTTTTATTTATTTTCTAAGTCTTAAAATCTAATCAACTAATATTTTGATTTCTAGATCCTTATAATTTTTCAAAACATCAAATTTTAGGGGTGTTACAGACCTCCCATCTTCAAAAAATCTAGTTTCCAAATTCTCATCTGAGTAATATTTTGATTGGTAAAAAATAAATAGATTCAATCAATCAATCTACATTTTCTCTTCATTACATTTTTTGCCAGAATTGCTTCTTCAAGTCCCAATACATCTTCGTTCCTCTTGGATGTATCGTATATCATGACTTTTGGGCCTCACAAACAACCTCTCTTCCACTTCTCCGACACATGTACTATTTATGGAATAGAATAATATCTTGATTGTAGGTATTAAACTTAAAGTCTCTTCAAAACTTCCAACCTTTTTTTATATTTCATTATTCATACATTATAAGCTTAAGTTTCATCGCATTTCATCTTATAATTTGGACTGCACTTTATCTCTCATTCGCAATATTAATTTCAACATAGCACCCACATTCTTAGACTTTCTAATGCTTTTGCATCCAATAAATGTGCCATTCCCACCCTTCAACTCCAGGCATTAGCCACTACATTCGCTTTTTCAAGTGATAGGTGATGGAAAAATTGTAATCTTCTAGAATTTTCATCCTTCAGCGTTGTCTCATGTTCAAATCTTCATTCCAATCAAATTATTAACTTTTTTGAGCTAATTTATTCATGTGTTAGCTATTTTAGAAAAATTTTGCACAAATCTTTGTTAGTAACCAATAAGACCCAAAAAACTAAAATCTTCTATCATGTTTTTTCATCCTTTCTAGTTGACTACTACCTCTATCTTAGAGGGATCAACCTCTACCCTATCTTGGGATTGAATATGCCCAAGAAAAGCCACTTTCTTTATCCAAAATCCACACTTGCTAACTTTAGCATACAACTAATGCTCTCTCACAGTTCTGAGAACCATGCATAGGTGCCTTGCATGGTCTTTTATAGTCTTCAACTACTAGTACTCTTGCTTCAATTCTAGTTTTGAAGAGATTATTGTCCCCATAGAAGGTTAAATAATTTTTCTACATGGGGGGAGGGGGGATTGATCTCACTTCTTTTAAGAATACTTTCGAGTATTCCACTACCACTTCTATTTCCTAAACTTTAAACTAGATCTCGAGGTTTGTAGATAAAATACACCCAGAATTCTCACCTGCATTTTCTTAAAATCTATTTGGTTTCTAACACAGATATAACTGGAATTGAGGAGGCATTATCTGTAGAAGGACGTGTTGGTATTGGTATCTTATCTCCAAAAGTGATGCATTTGGTATAGCAATTCACCTATGCCTAATGGCTATATAGCCAATCCCTTCCAAGTATCACTTGGCACTCTTAGATAAGCATCTGTATGAGGTTAGTTGGTTATATCCCATCCCCAATCATCATTTGGTAATCTCGGTACATGGTGCTTGAACTTCCATTTGATAAACTATAGTCTCAAGTTAAGTATTTAATTCAAGGAAATGCAATAAATAAGAACGAATGAGAAACACCAGGATCATGTATGGCATTATCATAATTTCCAAAATTAGAAATCATACCCTCTACCATCTCATTAAGATCTAGTGCTTTTTGTCCAAATAGAGCATAGGCATAAGCGCACATCTTTTGTTCCTCGCTAGCTCCTAACACCTACTTTCTCTTTCCTGCAGGTGTTAGGCCTGTTCTTCTATGGCAATCTTTAAGGAAATACCAGTCACTTCCACAACCCATGCATTTGTTCTATTTTCTCCTACATTTTTAACTCCTCATGGTTAAGTGATCCACAAAATTCGCACTACATTTACACCCTCTCTTGAGTCAAATTTACTGTCTCGCCAGATTGAGGGGCTTGTTGGGCAGTGTTTTCAACTTGAAGCTTCAGCTGTTTTCTTCTAGCATTACTTTGCCCATTGAGGTGTGTCTTTTCCTTTCGTCCCTTACCCTCAATTTTTCAAATTTTCTATAACTCTGACTCAAGTTGCAGTGCCTTGCTTATTACTTGATTGAAGTTTGGCAACTTGCAAGTAGCCAGATCCCTTCTAAATTCTGGCCACAACCCCTGTATAAACCATCCAGTTTGTCGACCTTTATCGTCTTGTATATAGAGAGAATATTGTATCACTCATCTAAAAGTAGCCCCATACTAACTTACAAATTGTGCCCCTTGTACAAGGTCCATAAACTCTTTTTCTCTCGCTTGCTTTACCACTTCTGGCACATATTTATTCATGAAGTTTTGTTAACAATAATCTACTAAAAACTGCAGCAGATTTTTAGTTTCTGCTACAGTAATCTGTTGCAGAAACTGCTTCAGAAATGCTAAAAAAAATTTTGTAGCAGAACTATAATCAGTTGCAAAAACTCTTATGCTGCAGAAACAAAAATTCTACTTTTTCAACTAAAAGAATAACAAATTATACTCATATGGCACAATTTATTCATGCCTAAACATAAATTTGAAAAAAGTATAAAGCTTTCCGAAGCAAACACTACTCCTAGCTTTGATCCTCATCATGTTTGTTATACAAAATTACAACAATTCAACCAATTCATTTTCAAACCAATACTCTTTTTGAGACCACTTCTATACATTATGGTGTTATATGAGCAACTACATTTTCTAGTTGTATTTTCTGCCTAAAAGTTATTAAATCATACCATAAATAAATATAAAATTCGTAAGAGTGATGCGAATAAAATAGAAATAAGAACTTACAATTTTTATTTTGATCATTTAGATTGTTTTGTTACATAATTTTCAGCAACATTTGCTTCAGTTCATTTTGACCTTCTCTCAAACCTGCTATTTCTTCATCTTGCTTTGGCAACGGTCAAGTATATATCAAAATTTAATAAAATGTAAGAGATATGTTTAAAATATGTTACTAGAAACTGATTAATTTTATCAATGGAAACAAAAATAAAAATCTGTCTTTTATTTTCTGGACTGGTTTCAGAACTGGAAACCAGTCCAGTAGTTTTGGACCAATTTCCAGAATCGGAAACAGAACCATTTTCCAGTTCTGGAAACTGGTGGAATTGATTTCCACTTCTGGATAATTTCCAGGAGTGGAAAATTTTCAAAAATAGATCCGGAAATTTTCCAGATATGGTAGGCTTAATTTTCAGCTCTAGAAACTAGTACACATTGATGGAAAAACACCTTGGTTAGTTTATTAAAGAAAATATATCTCCTATGTCTTTGAATATTTTGCATATCAACTATCCTCTTTCAACAAAAGAATATGTTTCATAAGCAACAAATCCCATTAAAAGGTCCAACTATATTATTGAAGTTCTTTTATGTGAATTAAAACATCTAAAATATGTTTTCAAGAGAGCATTATGCCACATGAGTATTCTAAAATGAGAAGAAACAAACTCATAGAAATTGAATTTGAAGCAGGTAACTAAATTCCTAATTTCCTTGAATTCGTGTTATCATCTTCAGCAGAATCAAGTAGATACCTATTACATTTTATCACAACCCCTAAGTATCCTATAAACTTCTCTAGATAGTAGGACTCATAAGAATCCACTTCAAGGTTCAAATCCAAGCAAATGTTGCTAGGAATTTGAATGTGGTAATACTCCAATTTCAAGCCCGTCAAAGTTTTCTGTCTGCACATTTAATCTACATTACCATGCATATTAATTCAAATGAGATTTTTACTTCCGCTGCAATACTTTCTTCATATGGGCCCTCCTTAAATAAATTCTCTTCAAGTAGAATAATCTGATAAATACATTACTTAATATTAAAAAAGTAAAAACTAAAACACCATAAAATAAGTTAAGGAAACACCAAACAGAGCAATATTACTTGAACTTTTTGTTCACAGAACTACCTACCCATTTTTTTTTACAGACTACCCAACACCCTTTGCCTAAAAATAACCCAAACCCCCCTCACATTGAAATCAATCCCTACCCAACGGTTTGAGAAAATATTAATCTCAAATAAAAGCAAAAATATATTAAAAACATCAAATGAGA
>JACGDI010005352.1:31534-143895 GCA_014898725.1 Jacaranda copaia
GAAAATATTAATCTCAAATAAAAGCAAAAATATATTAAAAACATCAAATGAGAAAAGAAAATGGACTAAAAAGAAAAAATAAAATGTGCAGGAGAGGAAAGAATAAGAATAGAGATATTACCCGATCAAAGAAGCCAGACACCGCTTGGGGCTAGAAGAAAAATCAATTGAAGAAAGAAATCCCCAAAAAAAGAAGAGAAATAATTGGGTTATCATTAGAAAAAATCATGGGCATAGAGGAAGAAAACACACACACACATGCACAAATGCGCGGGCAGAGAGAGAGAGAGAGTACCTGCCGGTTTGGTATGAAGAAGGATAGGAAGAATAAACTTAGAACGAGAAATGACGAAAGACAATTAAGACAAATAAAAATTTTAAAAAAGAAGGAAAAAATCAGGCGCCCATTCTTACCGCCAAATGCAAATTATTAGGTGACAAAGTTGGTTCTATTGTAACAAATTTCTTGTTGCCTACAGTATGAGGTGTAAATTTAATTTAATTAAATTTTTAGTTATTTTAGATTTAAAATTTAAATTATTTTTATTATTATAATTTATAAATTTCATAATTCAAAAATATGTTTCTAAAATAGTTAATTTATTAAAATTAATTGTCATTGATAAATAAGAAATCAATTTAACAACTTAAGGGGAAATTTTATTTTATAAAATCAATTTAATGAATTTGTAATTAAGCAATTATTGATATTTTATTCAAAAAATTAATTCATAAATTTTTGTATTGAAAAATATTTATATAGATTTTTTGGATATAAAATTTATTATAATAATTCTTTTAATTGTTTTGCCTAAATAATATCAAGAGAGAGCATGAAAATGAAAAAAATCTTATGATATTTTTAGTTTCATCAGCTTTTGGTACTTCAAATATTAGGTAGAGTGAGTTACTACTTAATCCAAACTCATCAATGTTTTAAAAATCGAATCAAATCGGATCGGCCGATTTGACTGGTCTAACTGGTGACTGGTGGCTAATCTGGACTGAATCAAGCATGAAAATTGGCCACAAGCCAATCGGATGTGAACAAATAAAAACCAATCAAATCGATACTGGTTTGACTGGTTCTTGACCGGTTCACTATTATTTAATTATTTTGTATATTTTTTCTATCCTTTTAAAAATTCCAAAAAAGGTTAATAATTTAATATATTGAAAAAACTTATTTTATTATGTTAAAGATTAAATTTGAAACTTGAAGGGATCGTCATTTGTATTAATATTAAATAGTTGTGGTATACTATTTGAGTTAGAGCATATATTTGTAATTGATTAATTGAAAAATGGTATTCTTCTTAAAAACCATTTGAAAAAAATGACTAAAATATTAAGAAAAATTTCTTTATTTATTTTATACTATTTGAATTTTTCAATTTTTTACAATATATTAATAATATTATATGTATTTATAAAATAATAAATAATAACTACATCATTATGACATCACATATATTCAACCAGTGATCAAACTAGTAACCAGTAAGGCCACTAGTTCAATATCCGATCTAATTTTTAAAACATTGCCAAACCAAATTAAACAAGTACAAAATGCAATTTGAATGGTCTACATATATAGTTTTGATTTTTTATTTTTTTGGATCATTAAAAGTTGGCTATTTCCATTCAGATACTTAACTATTTGATCAAAAGAAAATTTTCAATTTGATTCAACAAATAATTAATGAGAATCCAACTTTTACCTCAAATAACCATTCCAGATTAACTTATTCCTACTACATCTATTCAATTCAATTGTTCTTTACTAATTTTAATCAAATAGTAATTATTTTTAACAATAGTTAACCTTTGATTACAAGATTTATATTTGTCACTAAAGAAGGAAATCTTTTGTTACAAAACAATATTATTTGTAACAAATATTCCGCTTTGTCACTTGAAAATAACTTTTTGGTGACAAAATTTTGTCTTATGTAATGACAATTCCTATTTGTCACTAGAAAGTGGCTTTTTTGCAACAAAATACTACTTGTTGTAATGAAAATTCTTTTATCATCACAAAAAAGTAAGCTTTTGGTAACGACATTTATATTTTGTTACAATAAACTAGTTATTGTGACAAACTAAATCTTTGTTGCAATTATTTTGTTATTTACAATTCATTTTTTTGTAGTGTAATGACTCAAAGATAAAACTTCATCAGCTCTTAGCAGTATATCATCTCATGCACACGACCATGAAAAGACTAGAAACCAGTCCATAGTCACGTTGATAAAAAAACACAAAATCTCATAGGAAATATAAAATAGAACACTCTAAAACTCAGAACTCTATGTGCTAAAAAAAAGGTTATGACCCCTTTATATAAATCTAGAATCTAACCATTAGAAATGATTAATAGACCACTAAAAAGATCATAAAAACACCATAAATCTAATTATAATTAGGCTCAATAATTATAAAATAAAAGGTCAAAATTCTATTAAATAAAATGATATTGAAGCCATAAATATAAAATAAACCAAATAAATAAGCATATTAGTTATGGCATTAAATCACATAATAAAATGAGATTTGTTGGGGAAAAAAATAAACTAAAGAAATTTTAAAGTTTATTTCTTTCACACCCCAAAATCAAAGCATACAGTCTAGTCTTGAAACATGAAATTTAATCTTAAATGCATGAGCCACCAATCAAAATATTAATCATAAATAAAACTTCAAACATTTCTAGTAGCCAAATGAATCTCAAGTATAGAAAAAGTCAAAATATCTAATCCTTTATCTTCGCCTAAAATTCCATGAAAGTGACTAATAACTAATGTTGTAATGAACTAAAACTACTACAAAAGACCCAAAATAAAACTTCAGTCCCAATTCTTGTTAGAAGTTGGATCCACCTCCTCACTAGGGCTGAGATTTAGGTCTGCCAAAAAGAAGTTAAAAAAGGAAACGAGTGTGCGTAAAAGACTCAGAGAATACCAAGTGTGTCCAATGTGAGTTCATGAATTAAGATCATTTGTACAGTGAAAATGTTCAAGAATTAGTACAGTAAAAATATTTGAGAAAAACATAAGTGGAATTCATAAAACAATCTAGCAGTAACAGTCAAGAAGTTTATAAACAGTCAAGCAGTAACAAGTCAAGAGTTGAATAAATGGTTTTCCTAGACTAACAACTTATATACGATGATCAAACAATTTTGTTGTAGCTAGTCAACCTTATGTTCCTACTGTAATAAATCCTTATCGCTTTAGCAATGTCCGATCTTACCAAAACAATGCCCAAATGTCCCAAAAACTATTACGACCAACCTCAACCACAAATGGCTTCTGTTGTGCATTGGGGGGATTAGGCCATGGGGACTTGGGGTTCAACCGGCTAGCTCACTACTGGCCAATGAAGACTCTCGTACACCCAGACCAAGTTAGATCTAACTAACAGCAACAGTAATAATAATCAGTTGATCATTGAGTTTAATTTACTAGTTTAGAAGCATAAAAAAAATCACAAGAGCATAGGTTTTCTTTTATCCAAAAATAAAACAAGAAAAATACTTCTTTTTATGCATAGTGGAAAACATATATTGTATAGCCCCCGCTCAGGATTACACTAATGTACGGTGCACCATGCAAGATTAGGGCTATTAATGGAGCGGATTTTAATTTAAATTCGATCTGAATTCAATTCGATAATTTAGAATTCTTAATCGATAAAAGATTCGACAGATATGATTCGATTAAAAAATTCAAAATTTGAAATAAATGAAGCGGATATGAATTTGAATCGATTCGATCCATTAATAATTCGAATATGAATATATAGTATTGCATATATATATAGTATTATACATATATATAAGTAAGGTTCTATAGTAACGCCAAAATGAATTTTTGGATGAAAAAAATAATGAGCTTCTATGCAATATATCAAATTAGTTAATTTTCATATACAATGTTAGATTTGGAGGTTATCTATATCATAATTGCATCACTTATTTCTCTATTTTTAAAACAAAAAATGATACCAGAAAATAATGAGTAGGAGTTGAATGTTATAATATAAAAGAATGCAATGTAAATATCAATTTGATTGAAATGAGTTTTTTTTTTTAATAAAACTTTAAGTTTATAATTAATTAATTGAAAAATCAAGTATGTATGCATTTATAATGTCAAATAAGTACTGTTACCAACAGCAGAACATAAAATACAACTATATGATAAATGAATGTGATTAAGTTATATTTTATTGTTGCTTCTATATGATAAATAGACTTGAAAATTTATTCGTTAATATGTTGTGTTTATGTTTTTTTAAGGATGAATGTTTTAAATTTAAATTCTATTAAATTTTTAAAAAAATAACAATTAATGCTGCTATAGAATAGAGTATTAGTTTTTAATTTGAGTCATATATGTGCTCTTAAATTAGTATAAGAAGAAGTGCATTAAAGAAAGAATATAAGTCCTATAATCATTGCCCAAAATGTTGGATCTAATAGTACATAGACCTATTAATATATGCATGATTTCTTCATCAAATTCGACACAAAGATGTCAGTTTTTTCTCAAGGTCCTCAACAACAGTTGATGTAGCAGTACTGTTAATTCACATAAAAAGTCATAAATATCTTCATTAATTACAGTCTATTCAAAAACTAAGAAAGCACATTTATCGAAGAGAACTGAGAAATCAAGAACATGTATTATAAAGGAAAGAAATAATATTATATATATTTATGTACATATAGAATTCACACTCAAAATCTTTTATGCAAATTACAGAGCTTTAGAATCTCAAGCTACCAATTCGAATAATCTTCTTAGCTCATTGATTGAGTCCATTCCTTGAGCCAAATTTCCATCATATTCTTTATCTTTTCTAAAATATGTGGTACTTACATAATATTGCATGGCAATATTAAAAGCATAAACAATCAAGTTGAAATTAAATTTTTTTAAAAAAAAAAAACTTACAAACTTTTAAATACTTACATTTGAATTTTAATTGAATCTTAGTCAAGCTTGAAACAACTCTTGAGTTATTGAGTTAGATGAGGAAGCTAATCTATTAAACTGGTGCACTAATGTGACTCATCTTATGCCTCTCTACACAAGATTATGTAAAATACTTTTGCAGAATAGCAGTCAAATTGAACTAATAAGAGTGATTAACTGTTCTAGACTCTATAAACACATTTCAATTTTCATAATGGTGTGTAGCACATGGTTTATCTTCTGATAAGAAGACAGACAACATTAATTAGGATAATCTAATGGCATTATTATGTTGCCGTGCTTGCTTAACCTCGTCAATCAAGCAATTTGGACCCTACTTCCAAACAACAGCAATTAATGGAGGCCCAAACCTCATCTAATTTTCCACTAAAATAAATTAAAACACATTGGTTAACAGAATGAGGTTGTCACTTCTAATTAAGGTCGTAAATTGTAATAGCTATTACATCTACAGAACTCATGCTGATAATTGTTTACTTAGTTATTTTTCTTTGGCATACAGAGAAGCACAGAGACACTATACTATAGAAGCTTATCATTCTGGCCAACAATACTTATAATAATAAACACTTTCACCGCAAATGGAGAACAGAAAATGTTCCCTCCAAGAACAAATGGGATTTCCCGCTTTCACTGCAACTTTCATTTCTGTTAAAATTAAAAGATGCTAAGTTCCTGGACCAGACAGTCAACCGAATAGTTTCATTATTGGGAAACCAAAAAAGAGCAGAAATTCTACACTTGAAAAGGGGAACATGAAAGCTACAACACTTTGGTTCAAGAAAAGTGCACTATGGAAAGTGAAAGCTTTTCATCCCTTGAGATGATCAAATAGAAATGCTACGCAAGAATGCTCATACACAAATGAAGTGATTCTATATTTTCAAGGAGCCCTATCAAAAGGCTTCGTATCATTATAACAAATACACCAAACAGCTTCCATGGCATCCTTTGCTGCTGCTTCGTAGCAATATGGGTTTGCAATCACTGATTTCATTACTCTTCTCCTCATACATTCCTTTAGCATTGCATTAGACAGATGGACAGCATTTAGGTATCAAGTTAAAAGAGAAGGGAGGATGCAATTTGTATGCTCAAATAACCGAAGACCAGGACTTTGAGGAAATTAGTAATATGAGATGAAACTCACTTGCTTATGACCTCTTATCTTTAGAAAACCATGACGTAACTCCCTTCTATAATGGTAATCACCACTGAGCTGGCCGGCTCAAATCTGTTCCCATAAATAGAAGAGTAGTAGCCATATATCACACAAATAAAACCGTGACCAAATAGTAAATTAAATTAAGAGAAAATTAATTAAAAACAATGTCAGTTTTAGTAGAGTATAACCTCACTGCAGGCATGATGAGAGCAGTTAGACCAGTCCAAATTTGCAGCGCGATACTCGTCATATGCATGAATGAGCATGTGAATCACCACTTGGGTTACCTCATCTTGAATTTGCAAGTGATTACTACAAACCATTATCCACCACCAAAGCACAAACAATCAAGAACCATGAAATGTTGGATATGCTGTCAAATCATTTTCTTTTTTAACATAAAAAAAAGCTATTAAGAAACTATTCATAATATGGCTAGCCCTAGAATAGATTTTCCTCAAAAACACTGGATGCTACACTAATAGGTTGACACATCAAGTAAATTTAGAAAATAATGATATACTACTTTTACACTGGCCGCAAGGATTTTAACATTCAACTCAACAAAAAGTTAAAAGTAACGGGTTATCATTACCCCTCCACTACTAACATATCCACCAGCGATAGCTCCTTTTTCACAATAGATGGCTTTTATGAAATTGTTTCCAATACTGCATCCAGATTTCTCCAGGTGCTGCTTTAGAAATTTCACTATTGGAGCTGCAACAAACCAAAAAATGTGTGGGTCTAAAACTGTAAACCCAGAGCTGATAAATAACATAAAAATTCAAAGGAGTAATACTTCTGAGGCTTCTCTGGATCATATTCTGGCATTCCTCCACTGTCATGCCACCGTGTTGCTCAGTGGAGGGGAAGCCACCAGCATCAGAGGCTGGCTTTGAATCAGAACCATCCGCCATGAGTTTTTGGTAGTTTTAAACTGGATTAGTCAAGTTAAAGTGTTTTATCTACTCATTCACATGGTATTACTATGCTTCACTCTTCCTTCTTTGTCTTCCAACAGTATTTCCAAACTTATGTAGTAATAAGTATGAAACATAACAGAAGCTCTTGTCAAAATAAAAAATCTAAATTAGTGAACAAGTTCAAGCCATCCACATTATTCTAACAACTCAATAAATTCATAGATCTATGTGGCAGCTGCACAAAAACTGCCCTCAGGTTGAAATGCATAACAATCAGGACATACTTCATAAGCCATTCACATATCAGAACTAACACTTCATATTCGAGCAGAAAAAATGTTGAACTCTTTAGATAATATATAATGTGTAACTATCAATAACATAACTTCCACTTTGGCAAAAATGTATTGGACATAGCCTCACAAGGCAAGGATAAGCCTTAAATTCTCAAAATGCTCAATGACAAAAACACACTGGCAACATGATAATACTAATTAATAATAACAATAAATCACAACAACAATTAGAAGAATAAATAATAGTGATAGTAGTAGTAGCAGCAATAGTAGCAGTAGCAGCAAGGGTGTGCTTTCGGTTTTCCAAATGAAAAACTAAAAATAGATCCAAACATGGTTGGTTATTAACCAGTAAACTGAAACTGAAAATTGGTTCGGTTTCAATTTCTGTTAAACCGAACTAGTTCAGTTCCCCCGAACCGGTTAAGAGATATGTCTAATTAAAAATTCTCAACGATACAAAGTCATTCTTCAATATTTTTTTTCTTTTTCTTATTTCTGTTTGAAATAATGACCAGAAGCCATTTTTTCGACAAACCATAGTTGCAGATTTTTGTCATCTTTTTTTGCTAATAAAAAAATCAATCAAAAATCAAAAATGAAAAAATTACAAACAAATAAACTAACCAAACCAAACCTAAAACCCATGTGCTGCGCAGACTGCAGGTGTCATTTGAAATAGTGTAAACATGTTTTCCCAAGAAACTCAAGGTCCAAACATAGCCCACAAAATAAAGAAACAGAAAGAATGTATCATAATGTCGTCCAATAAATGAAATCAAATTCTAAATTTCCTTTACATCTATCAACAAGTACAGATGGTGTGGGAGGTGTTTCTTGTTGTTTATGTGTAAAGTTGTAGGTGAGCAGTTTTTGCCTAACTGCAATTTTACAAATGAAGTACCATTTAAAGAGTGTGAAACCAACCTACTTTCCCTTTGCGTTCACCTTTGGTCCAGCCATTATTTGGAATCTTGAAAGGAAATAAAAGATATATCAAAAAATAGCTGTCATATGAATTCCATCGTTCAAAGTTTTCCTGTTCACTCCTTCCAGTTCAGTGCCAAAAATGAGCGTTCTACCACCTGCAAGAATTAACGGTTAGAATGAGCAATAAATTTTCAGCAGTTTATCTTTCGGCCCCAGATTCACGAGACAAGTGGTGGAAAATGTAAATTGAGGAAGGTATAAGCATTACGAAGATTTAGTAAAGAAATGCTTCGAATGTAAACTCAAAGAGCTAGTCAACTTTGATCTGGTTCAAATTAGGCAAGATATAGACGGGAGGAATTTTAAGTGTTCAGAGTAGTATCCATATAGTTCTACACAAGACACCCTACACAATCTTGCATCATATAAAATAACTATAAGAGGGAAATTTAATTTATTACCTAGGATGGTGGGTGGGGAACCTTGGTCTCCATAACCGAGTTTAGAAGGAATTTTCAACTTGCGTTTCTTTCCCGGGCGCATCCCTAGTAGTCCTTGATCCCATCCTGCAAAATAACTTCTCCAGTTTATGCATTAAAAGAGTAAGGAATTTCAACCTAGGGATTAAATTTCATTTATTGTTAAGAGTCTTCTTTGCTTGGATATTAACTTTTTAGCAAGCCCTTTGCAATTCTCTTTATTTGCTTATGTATAACTAAGGAATCAGCTTCGCTAATGTAGGAAGGATAATAAATAGCTAGCAATAATTGCTGAATATTTCCATAAATGGTCTCAGCTCATTAAGTTTTGCTTTAAAATGCAGTTTGCATATGAGTGATGTCAATTTTTAATTGATAACTTTTTCCTCCATTAAGTTCATTCGAACATGCAAGATGTGACAAACAAAAAATGGGAAATGGTTCTCAAGATCTATAAAGGGCCTCTAGCTAAATAAAAATGATAATAGAAAAGAGGCCCCTTTTGAAATATTGTTGTTGTCACGCAAAACCTATATTCCATCTTTTCATTTGAGCCCATCATTGCTTTTAAAGCACATTTTAATCCTTTTCAATTTGTAGAAACTGAAGGCCTGTTATTGAATTGTTCTCCATATGGTCTTGAGCAGCAGCTGCTCTTTCTGGTAACTCTGTACTTATTATGTTACACACTATTAATATATATCTGAAGACTGAAACCATGCAAAAGAAGCAAGTGTCATATAAGTAAATAAGATTGCAGTATTACACAAACACACTTGAGTGAGGACAAGGAAAAGCAATAATCTAATGAAGTAAGTGGAGAGCAAAAGTAGACAAGGAATAATGTCAAAGACTTGTAGGTTCTGGTAAGTTCAAATTAAATTGGATCACCCCTTTCAAAGCTAGAATAAAAAATAATGCCATCTGTAAGCTTTCCCTACAAATGACATTAGAATTTGCATCAGCAGAGTTGATAAGATAATGACTCGAGCTTATTAGGAGATTATAGACCATTCAACTAATTATCTTCTTTGACATCAAAATTTGTACATCTAAACTTTTTTAACTGTTAAGTTTTACCAGGAGCAGTCCTCTTTTCAGTTTGGCATGTTGCTATACATGTCACAAAAGTTGAGGACAGATAAACTTTGAGTAACAAGAGGACTACAAGAACTCTAAAAGAGCTAAAACAATTCTAAGCATTAGAAAGTTTAATTTATGCAGCTTTAATCACATATGTCGAACATAAATTTTCATGAACAGATCCCATAATCTCTGGATCACAAGTGAACAATCTCAGCATCACCCTACTATCATCAGAAAATTTTTAAATTGACAAGTAAATAGAATCCACAATCACTCTCCCAAAACAAAAAACTGGCATTAGGAATTGCCACTATCAACATAATTTCCTCCAAGACAAAGCATTTAAGAGCTCAAAATACATAAAACCATAGCACTCTTTGACTCCAATAATGTTGAGATAAGAATGCATTGTTAGTAAAAGTTTCAAACAAATGGCAGATTCAAATTTATATATAGAGACACACCTTAAAGAAAAGACCATCAGTTTTCTACATGATATTTGCTTTATGTATTGTAGTTACCTTTTCTCATCTATGGGCCCTGGCATAGTAAAAAGCATACCTTGTAGCTCTAAGACTTGCTTGACATGTAATGATCTTACAATTTTCAACAATGCCCCTCACCACCCAAATGGAAATGAAAGGGACTTAAAAAAATAGCCGCCAGCTTTTTCTTCCTCTATTTCTGTTTGATTAAATTAAGCCCTAATTATGGATCCCTTATAGTCCTACAAAGATACTGACATGGAAGAAAATGAAAACGACGATGCTTTACCCAACCTGAATTCTCAGCCACCCACAACTTGCGAACTAAACCTTTGCCCTACTCCTCCCTAGTCCAAATCTTCCTCCAACTTAAAATGGCAAAAAGAGATTGCTTTATTAAAACTGGAAAAGAGGTTCTCAATATTTGAAGAAATGGAAGACCATAGGAATTTCCTTTCCGCCGCTGTTTCATATGTAACTCTGATGAAATGAATTTCCATGATGTTGTGTCAATGAGGAGCGTTGATGAGGAGCTGCAGCCACGTCAGCTCTACTTCACTTAGCCATTAACTCAGTTGAACCACTAGATTCAAGTTGAGGAGATAGCTGCATTGGCCATGAAAGCCAGCTCGACTTGACTAAGAGTGGCTAGAATTATGGTCAGAAATGTATAAGTTGTCGGTGATAGCTTCTTTTACCCTTCCTCTTCAAATTTGAGAGAATCGTAACTAAGATTAGTTTCAAACAAAAGAAAAAGGTAGAGCTTTAGAGTTTTGATCAATCTGAACTGCAGGGTATACAAAATCATTTCAAGAAACACATGTTCTCACCACACAATTTCAAAAGAAACTTTTGACCGCACATATCCAATTGCAACCTATTTTACCATTTGACGTGCAGGAAATATAGTTGGAAAAGAAAAAAAAAGTAGAAAAAAATGTCAACATAGAAAAGCAAACCATGTAGAGGAAAAATAGAAAACATCAAAAGAGCATACAACAAAAAGAGCATAACGAACAAGATCATCAAGCACACAGCTCCAAAAACGACGCCGTTTTGGTGTGCAAAAAAATGAATTAAACCCAAATCACTTGAGCTGTCTCTCTTTGGAACTAGAAAAAGTAATTTTGATACAAATAATGCCTCTATAGGTCTTTTTTGAATGTTCAATCCAATTAGAATTAGTGAAACTATAGTATGGAAGCAAAAATTAAATTGTTATATGAATATATGCACATAATTTTTTCTCTTTGTTTTTTTTTTTCCTTCAACTGGTTGCCTTTCCTCAACACTTTGTTGAGCTCTCATCATTTTGATTCCTCTCCTTGGCAAGTTCCTAAGTCACTTCCTTAAGTTGATCAATCTCAACTGTTGTCCTCTCTAACCAACCAAACATCCGCACAACCAAATTTGAAACTTGCTCCAAGATAATAAACAAGCATTGGAACTGTTAGGATTAAATGTTTACCACTAGGCTAAAAGCTATAAATATTAGCAAAGATGCAACTTTATTTCCTTATATATTTAGCAACGTAAAACATCATATACGGTCGGCTTGAAGTGGATGCACCGTACAAATGCCATGGCTAGGTGGTTAGTTCCCAAGTTAAAGGATAATATGGATAATAAATCCGACAATCTCCCTCCTAGCAACTGCTTAGGGCCTCGAACCCATGACCTCACTCTAATACCAATTGTTAGGATCAAGTGCTTACTCCTGAGCTAAAATAGGCCTACCCTAATGGCTATTTGAGCCAGGTTGATTTTTCTCTAATGGCCGCCTCTAGTTTTGATATATATGCAAAAGGCCAATGCCATACCCATCTACCTTTTTTACAAAACTAACCATTCTACTTGGAAAAATAGAATCCAAGAATTTTTCATAGCACCTGACTATGATCTCTGGAGTGTTGTCATTGATGGGCCACTTATTCCAACAAATTCAAATGTCACCAAAGGGCAAATTGGAACTTATTGCGGAAGATAAAAAAATCCTTTCGACGAATGGTAAGGCAAAAAATCTTCTGATATGTGCCCTTGTTAAAGAAGAATACAACTGCGTTAGTACCGGCTCTTCAACAAAAGAAATGTGGGATATGTTGTAAATTACCCATAAATGAACCTCTTAAGTAAAGTAGGAAAGAATTGCTTTTTTTACTCACTAATTTGAAATGTTCTCAATAAAAATAGGTGAATTGATAAGTAAATGGATGCTCATTTTATGGAAATTGTGAACCCAATGTTTGCTCTGAGAAAAGTCTTATCAGAAAGTGAGCAAATTAGAAAGATATTGCATACCTTGCCCAAATGATAGAATCCAAGTTCGTATTCTTTAGGGATGTGGTACGCTGCCCTAATATGAATCAGGTCAACAGGGGTTATCTTAGAGGCTATCTCGGTATAATGGTTGGGAGTGAACAGTCAACCTCAAGTTACAGGAACATCACTAGGGCTAGCATCACCCTCCAAAATAACCCTCATAGCACTCGAGCTACTGAAACTACTTGAACTAGAGCTATCACTCATGAATGAACTCGATTCACTCTCACGGGATGTTTGAAATATGCTCTCCCCCCCAGTTCCCCCTCATGGGCCATGACCACTAACCTAGTGTCATCACTATCTAAACTAGAAGACATGCTTCTACAAATGAAAAGATAGACAAGAACAAAAAGGGTAAATGCACTTACAATGGGAATCTTGAAAATTCTAAGTGCACGAAAGCTTGAGAACTTCAAAGGTAACAATTCGGCCAGATATATCAGCAGCAAAAGTGTAAATGGAATCAATTATCCTATTATTTATAGGTGTTCGTGCATGGGAATTCGAGTAACTATTATGATGATAGCCTACCTCAGTACGCTTTGTATTCTGCATACTAATAGGCACATTAAATGTAGCGAAACCTCCTCAAACCCTAGTTGGCAGTTCAAAAATCCGGGTTGAAGATTCAAAAACCTCAATCAAATATGGATAACCACTATAACTGCATGTTAACTCCCTACTCCTTCTCGTTGATGAGCTCGATCAAGACCACGAGTTGGGGGGACTCATGATATGGGGTAGCTCGATAAGCCCAACAAGCCCAACGTCAAGTCTAGGCTAAAGCGCCCATCAACAATTATCTGGCCAACCTTGCTCAGCAGGGGGTCCACGGTCGACCTGCATTGACCTTAGGACCCACTCCAGATAATCCAACAGGCCCAACATCGGGTTTGAGCATGAGCATCCATCAACAAGCATCTGGTTGACCTTACTTAGTGGGGATCCATGATCGATCAGTCAAGTCTGGTCGATATGTATCGACCTCAAGACTCATTCTGACATTGACTCGAATTTCTGCTGCATTTATTAGTCTGACAGGTAGCATGCCTCCACATTAATGACGCGTGACAACTGGTACAATTGTTGCCACCAATCCTGCCACTACCTTTGGCAGAGAGGCGCCTCCAGAGGTACTATTCACCCTGTAAAACAAGAGATTCAGCCACTTGGAATAGTACCAGAATCTAGACATGAAATGACCATCAACTCCCTAGCAAAAACAAAAGTCAGTACACCTGATAAAGGGCACCATGGACAAATCACGCCTAGAGAAGTCTATAAATACTTCATACTTAACCACACTCAAGGTAATGCCAAATACGCTATAAACTTTCCATGCTCTCAATTTTTTGTTCGATCATTATATTTCGACTAGAACTAACTTAAGCGTCAGAGTGCCTTAACTGGGGGTACTTCGGCTAGTCTAACATGTGTTATGGTTGCAAATCTTAGACCTTGAGAGAAATACAGCTTGGAACGCTCGACTTCTCTAGTTGAATCCATCCCAAACACTATTCTTTCACTATAAGCGACTTTCAGCCGCATCATATCTATTTGATTATAATTATTAGGATATATTCATTTAAAAATATCTGAATATCCATTTATAAATATCCGAATATCTAGATCTATTAACTTATAATAAAATGCATATTTTTTTAAATAAATTTCATTAAACAAAAGTTTACTACTTTATTTTAGAATTAAAAAATTAATTATTCTTGATTTAGTTAACTTTTTCTAATTAATGATTTACTTTGTGATTAGTTAAAATTAATTTTATCATTCATATATAATTTTTTTTAATTTTTTCTTGATTTAGTAGTGTTTAATTATCATTATTACCGTCTATTGATTCTTCATAATTATTAACTACTAATTTTTTTCTTATTAATTATTTAATTACTATTTTATGCTTATATTCATTTATATATAGATTATGAGATTTCATATTGAAAAATAAAAATAATTTAATGTGTATAATACTATATTATATATGATAATTTTTTCAAATATTAGTTATATATTAAAATACATGAAAAATTAGAATATATTATATATAATAATTTTTTAAATGTTATTTATAGGATACAAATAACGGTTTAATTAAATTATGAATAGTCAAATATATGAACAGATATATTTAATGGATATATATTTAGAGCGGATATTAAATGAATCGAATATGTAATTACCATATTTGTTTTCATTTACAGTCAAGTATCTCCTACTCGAACACAAATAACATCTACTTTAAACGAATACGGATAATATGTCTTATAAACAAATTCAAATGCAAATAATAAACGAATTTTTAAATATCCATTTACAACCTCATTTATATGCAATATGGGAGTCATCGTCAATTACCTTGTGAAGTAAAAGTAAAACGCCTATAATAATACATGAAATACAAATGATCAACGTGAAGCAGTTTTTAAAATAGCACAATAATTGAGGTTATAAGTTGCCATCTTGTGTATTTTAAAAAGAGAAAAGAGGGCATTGCCAAATGCCAGACCAAAAAAGTTATAGCAACTAGAGAGAGTATCAATGACTTCTATTTTTCTATATATATATATATATATTTAGTATTTAATTAATTAATTGTATTTGTGTACATGTTTCACATGTTCTATAAGGTGAAATTTTTTAATACAACACATGCACTGGTATGTAATTAATGAGTAAATGATCTTAATATGAGTATGTGAAAATACATTACTTCAGACAAATTGCATTGATCAGACAATGAGAATGTATATAACAATTCAGTAATTATATAAGACCTAATTAAGAACATATTAATTGCAAAAGGGCTAATATAAATTGACTCCTTTATGATAATTGAAATAGACAAAACATCTGTATATGATTAAAAAAAAATCAAACCATCATTATTTGTTTTTAAAAACATACGTATTGATTCCTTCATGACAAGAGTATGTTTTGCCTATTTTTATAAATAAATAATGATGCTTTATTTTTTCTTTTTATTATAAAGAGTGTTTTGTCTATTTCAACTATTACATATGTCCGAATTAATATTAATCCATTGCAAAAGGAATAAAAGACCCCTTATCATAGAATCAACTTTATTAGTTCATGATATATATATATATATATATACCTTTGAAGGAAAGATGCTCCAGCAAGATGATTTTCTCAATATATGTAAGTCGACTCATGAAAGACATAGTTGTGGAGTCGGGGTCGGCGGGGGAAAGCAAAACATTGTGAGAGTGTGCGTGTGTGTGTGTGTGTTGTATCTTAAACAAACACGCAAAACTGATGAAATTCATCAAGTCAAAACGACAAATATTCTAATTTTAGCAAAGACCCAAAAGACGAATATTCTTTTCGGAGGGGCCGCTGAATCCAAAAGAAAACCCCCGAAAACCGATCAAAGTAAGAAACAGCACTTCAGCACAAGGTGAAGAAGTTGGGAAAGAAAATACTTGATGATGCATGGGTCCGTCGCCACATGGCAGCCTCCCCATGAGGTATTGTCTCACCTGCGCCTGGTCCAATCGGATTTTGTCCTGAAAAAATGCCTTGTAAAGAAAGAAAGGGTAAACCGCTTATATGCTGGTCAAAATCCTCTTCTCTATCCGATATGAGACAGATGCCATACATATCAATATTATTTTTTTTATTTGTTGAAATCAGTCATTCACATTCATGTTGGCAACTCGGCTGTTCTGTTACGACTGCAGGTCCTCTTGACTGATCTCCACCAGAGGAAGCCCTTCAGGAAAACAAAGAAAACTTGGTAACATCTCTTTCAGATAGAATTTTATTCTTACTTAGTGCGCAATTTCTTTTTCTTTTTATCACTTTGATTTCAAAAGCATGTTTGAATGAAGCAACCCTGAGCCTAAACATCTTCAATTTCAAGCCGTTTTCTTGAAAATTCTGATTGCAATGGCTTTTTGTTTCTTCATGTTCCAAAAAAAGAAAAGGGGGAGAGAGAGAGAGGAGAAGAAGAAGAAGAAGAAGAAGATTAAGATTGTTCAGACGAGGGTCTAATGAGTTTTTCTTTTTCTGAAACATCACAGTCGTAGTTATTTCGAGGAATATGGTATAGCAAGTGATTGTTTATTGCTGAATACAAAGAAAATTAAAAACTCTTACGCCTACATATGATTTATACGTAAAATCAATTCCAACTATTTAAGCCCATTCTGAATTTTTCTTGAAATTTTCTCTCTTTATTAATTTGACTACTTGTTGATGCTGCATATTTTCATTGTATTAGATGCAAGTGGTCGGTTCGAGGGAAGTTTAGACAAATATCCTAATTCCTGTATTGGTGAGTAATAAATGGTGTTAATTTGGTGTGTTTGATCATCATTTAGCAGTTTCTTTCAAAGTGTATAGGCTACAGAACAGTTAGGTGGGCATGTGATGTCTGAAATTTGTAATTAATCTCTGTTCTTTCCAATCTTTCTTTGGTTTTTCGAATGTTAATGATATATGCTTGTCTCTGTCTCTACATTTATACGTTTATAATTCCATTTCAAATTGTACTTAATAGAAATCAAGTTGGGAAGTCAATGGTGTCTTGGCGTTACTCTTCTACCTTGGTTGATCTATATATGAGATAGGCATAGCAAAGCAAACTGAATTCATAATCTAATTTGCTTGTTTATTTAAGATATAATAAAAACTAAATTCTGATCTATTTTACGCAAATAGCTGCAGCTGGTAGACTTGATCGTATACAAAGATCCTAACAACTTGCAAGCATTTAGAAATTCATTGTCGATTCCCACTACAGCTCTTCTCATTTGAAGGTACTTGCGCTCGACTTCTTTCTTTCACCAAATATCACATCTAATTTCGCAGCTGCTATTGCTACTTCACCTTTAAATCAATGAATAGATTGACCTGCGGAAATTAAATTAATATATGTTTATGGAATTGATCTTTCATTTTGAACTGTAATTTTTGCAAGGTCCTCAATTTATTATTTGGTTGGTTTGGGTTGACTGGAGTTTATTTAAACTTGTATTTTCATTTTTGTTCTAGAAGTCTTTTGCATAATTCTGTTTATTAGTCTAGCCTCATGTATTTTGCTTAATAGTTTCTACAGAGTGTTTTTTCCTTTGTTTTTGTCTTTTTGGTGCTATTTCAGTGAAGATGAGAAAGGGCAGCAGCATAAGAGAAGTATCTGATAACAGAAGCCGCAAACTTAGTCAGCTTTCCACTACACAATCAAAATGCTGTATCTAAAGAGTACATACACATTTACGAAGTGTGAATGAGAGGGCTTGCAAACCTGAAACTGTGGCGATTAGTCCTTATCATCGCAAAAAAAATAATCTGATTGATTGATTCTTTGTCCTCCGTAGGTTGTTTGGATTTATTGAGGTTCCCAACCAAGATGACAGGTAGACCTTTCTTCTCTTGAAGCTTTTCAGTAATCTTTACCCGGGAAGGGTATAGACTCAGCATAGATACAAGTTCAGATGAGATAACAGATTTATTGGACTTGATACACATAAACTGGCTGCCCTCATATGTTTGTTTCAATATTGATCATCAAGACCAACACGATGAAAGAAAGAAATGGCAATCCATCTGTTGAAACTTTGAACAATCAAATCCTAACTATGAATGTAATAGTAAAGTAATTCGATGAAACTTGACAACTAAATTTAATGTGCTTCAGCAATGTGCTTAATCTACCGGACAAAAAAAAGAATTTTATTGATTTCCAATTAAGTAACAAGAACAAACTTGAATCCTACAAATCTTAAGAACACCTAACACCTTCGTTTTAAACTCCGTCTCGAGAACCTAACTCAAAAGCACTCTAGAAACCCTCTTGTTATGTCTATTGTGATTTGTCCCAAAAGAAAATGAATGTAAATACCTCAAAACTAGAGTCCTAAGCCCATAGGCCTTGCGCTAAGCAGCGGGGCTTGAACGACTCGCGCCCTAGCGCACACTTTACTTTAATGTGTGAGATGTGGTAAGAAAAAACATCACGCCACGTGCCTTAGCAAGCACAGCTTGCTCTAGGGTACACGGTAACAGACCCGTGTGTGGCAACCTTGCACTAGGGGGCGAGAATCCAGTATGTTGCATTGTGCCCATCAACTACCAATATCTGCCCGACACCACGCCCTGGCATGCGCCTCGGCGCACGGTGTCCTACCAACACGCACCGTGTTGTGCTCCCATCGCCCATTTTGCCCACTCAACTCCATTTTGCACCATTTCTTCCGGTTCTCATCAATTTAGTCCAAATTACAAGGCAAAATTAACAATTTTCCACTTTAACTTGAAATTCACCATCCTTCTTCTTTGTCTTTGCCCCTAAAAGAGCTTGTCATCTAAGTCTGCAAATGTTAATCAAATCTAAATAATGCTCAAATTTGATTCTTGAAACAGCCTTAGTCAACATGTCTATCGGATTATCCTTAGTCCCAACTTTATCTACCAAAATGACACTTTGAGACACCATATCTCGGACAAAGTGATACCTCACATCAATGTGCTTTGTTTTTTCATAAAAAGCTTGATTCTTTGATAAGTGTATAGCATTCTGACAGTCACAAAATATTGAAGTGATCTCAAAATTCATACCATTATCCTCAACCAACCCTTTTAGCTAAATACTTTCCTTAATGCCTTTAGCTAAAGCCATGTACTCAACTTCTCTTGTGGACAATGCAACTGATGACTGCAAAGTCGTCTTCTAGCTAACCAAACAACATGAAACACAAAACAAATACCCAGCCATGGACCTTTTGTTGTCCAAATCTCCAGCGTAATCCGCATCTACATAACTAATAATCCTAGTAGTAAAATTCAATTGACTATACCTCAAACATTTGTCTTCAGAACCTCTGAAATACCTCATGATCCATTTCATAGCCTGCTGATCAGTCTTTCCTAGCTTGTGCATGTACCTGTTTACAACACTAACTACATATGAAATGTTTGGCCTAATGCACACTATGGTGTACATCAAGCTAACCACTACACTAGCGTACGGCACATTGGACGTGTGCTTCACCTCCTCCTCAATACTCAGTGATAGACCTGATGAGAGCTTGAAATGAGCTACAAGTGGCGTGCTAACTGGCTTGGACTTATCCATCCCAAAATGCTCCAGTATTTTCTCAATGTAATATTGCTGAGATAAGTACAACAATCCTACATGTCTATCTTAGATGAGTTCCATGCCCAATATCTTCTTTGCATTGCCCAAATCCTTTATCTCAAATTCTCACGTAGATGAGCTTTTAACACATTGATCTTAGATATGTTTTTAGAGGCAATCAACATTTCATCAACATATAATAGCAAATATACAAGAAGGCTATCACAATATTTTTTATGATATACATAACAATCAAAATTATTTCTAGTGTATTCTATCTTGATAATAAATGTATTAAGCCTTTTATACTACTGCATGGGAGATTGCTTCAAGCCATATAAAGACCTCTTCAAAAGATATGCTTGATTTTGTTTCTCGAAAATAATGAATCCCTTTGGTTGGCTCATGTAGATTTGTTCCTTCAACTCACTATGCAGAAACGTTGTTTTCACATCCATCTGCTCAAATTCCATATCAAATAAAGTAACCATGGCGAGTAAAATATAAATGAAAGTGTGTTTTATAGCTGGGGAGAACACCTCATAAAAGTCAGCTCCCTCTCTCTGAGTAAAACCCTTAGCAACCAATAATGCCTTGTATCTAGCATCCTCAACCCTGAAAATCTCTTCTTTTTGCTTGTGGATCCATTTGCAACCTTTTATCTTCTACCCTTTAAGTACGTCAACTAACTCCTATGTACTATTCTTGAGCTTACTCATAGTTGCTATCCATTTATCAGAATCTAGTCTAAAAATGGCCTTATATGTGACTGGATCATCACCCATAAACTCCTCGGTCGAACTCGAAGCATAAGAAATCAAATTTGAATATCCAAACTATTGTGGTGGTTTAATTTGCCTCCTCTCTCAATCGTGAGCCAAACGATAGTTTTGTACTAAATTATCTTCCTACTATTGATTAGGTGATAATGCGCTCTCACCAGCTTCATCTACCACCTTCTGTTTCTCCTTTGAAACTTATAGAGTGTCGAGTTCAAACTCCACCTTCTCTCTAACGCCCTATTAACTACTTTTCTACTATTGCACCTTTTTCATCATAGCAGACTCATCAAATATCACGCCTCTATTGATAATCATCCTGGAGCCCTTGTTATCATTACACCACGAACGATAATTCTTCACTCTATCTACATAGCCTAGGAATATGCACTCCTAACCCTTAGCTCAAGCTTCAATAACGAACATAAGTATAGGTTGGGCACTCAAATACTCTTAAATTTGAGTAATCAGCAGGAAGCCCAGACCAAAATTTCATTAGTGTCTTGCAGTTCAAAGCAGTCGATGGTGATCTATTCACCAAATAACATGTAGTGTTGATTGCTTCTGCCTAAAAATCCTTGAACAATCCGGCGTTAAAGAGCATGCATCTAGCTCTTTCCAAGACAGTCCTGTTCATCCATTTTGCAACTCTGTTATGCTATGATGTATGTACAACTGTGCAAGGCCTCACAATTCCTTCCTTATCATAAACTTCCTGAAATTCCTTGTTGCAGAACTCCAGTTCGTTGTCAATCCTAAAGTGCATACTTTCTTTTCCTGTCTGCTTCTCAATCAAAGTTTTTCATTACTTGAAGTTGACAAACTCCTCATCCTTATGCTTCAACATGTATACCTATACTCTCTATGAGAAGTCATCAATGAATGTCAGCATATACTTAACCCCTCCCTTTGAAAGAACTTGAGAAAGCCCCCAAAGATCTGATTGAATGTAATCTAAGGTGCCCTTGGTCTTGTGAACTACTGTGCTGAACTTTAGTTTGTGTTGCTTGCCAAGCACACACTACTCACAAAAATCCAACTCTCCAGTCTTCTCTCCACAAAGCAAACTTTGTTTGCTAAATTCTAGCATCCCCCTCTCACTCATATGCCCAAGCCACATATGCCACAATATTGTAATATCATTGACTAATGAAGAAACTGCTGCAGTACCTGAAACTGTGCTGTCCTACAATATGTAAAGGATATTCCTTTTGTCTCCCTTCATGATAAGCATTGCACCTTTGAAAACCTACAAAACTCCATCTCTGGCTCTCTACTCACAGTCGTTCTTGTCCATGTTACCCAGCAAAATCAGATTTTTCTTTAGATTCAAAATATGACGCACATCAGTTAAGGTCCTTGTTATGACATCGTGCATTCTGATACTAACTAAGTCAATTCCTACATCCTTGTATGAAGCATTGTTTTCCATAAATACTTACAGCCATCGCACTTCTGATAAGTGGTAAACCAATCTTTACATGGGCACGTGTTGTAGGAACAACCACTATCCAAAATCCACTCAGAGCTTAGTAAACTTTCAATAACGTTGCGAACAGGCCAACCATCAGACTCATTCTCAATAATTTCTACGACATCATCCCATTTCTGATCAGAGGTTTTACTTGCATTCTTCACCTTTCCTCATTCCGGACAATTTTGTTTCCAGTGCTTCTTTCCACTACACCTAAAACACTTGTCACCATTTTTAGGCTTGGTTCAAGACTTCAATCAGCTCTGCTTTTTCCGCTTTCTCGCAATCTCCTCTTCACCATCAATTCTTCCTCACTTTCACTATCCTTACTGTCCAGGACATATTTTCTCAATTCATTGAAATTTAATGAGGCGTTCATATTCTCTATTGAAATCGTATCTCACCGTACAATAAAGTAGTGACCAAGTACTCAAAGGATTTGGATAGAGTACATAAGAGAATTAACGCTTGATTTTCATCTTCAATTCTAACATCTAAATTAGCAAGATCCAAAAGTCACCTTATTGAAATAATCAATGTGTTGAGTAATAGATGTACCCTCCTTCATCCTTAAAGTGTATATCACTATTTCAAATACAGCCGATTTGTTAGGAATTTTTTCATATAGAGACTCTCCAACTTTGACTATAATTCTATTAGCATATTTCTATGGTGACTTCTCTCAGTACATTATCTACCAATAATAACATCAGAGTACCGTAAGATTTCACCATAAACTAGTCCTTTTCCTCGTCTATCAGCGTCTCTAGCAAGAAATTTCTGCCTTTTAACGCTCTCTATAAACCTTATTAATATAAGAAGGCGTGGACCTTCATTTTCCACAACCTAAAATTGTTCTTCTGATCAAATTTCTCTACCTCATACTTCATGATTGACATCTGATCAATCTTGGCTCTCGATACCAATTTGTTGAAACTTGGAATGATCAAATTCTAATTATGAATGTAATAGTAAAGTAATTCGATGAAACTTGGCAACAAGATTTAATGTGGTCTGGTGATTTGCCTTATCCAATCGACAAAGTAAAGAATTTTATTGATTTCAAATCAAGTAATAAGTACAAACTTGAATTCCACAATTCTCATGAAAACACCTAATACTATCGTTCTAAACTCCGTGTTGAGAAACTAATTTAAAAGTAGTCTAGAAACCTTTATGTTATGTCTGTTGTGATTTATTCCAAAAGAAAACGAGTAAAAATACCTCAAAACTAGAGTCCTAGGCCCATAGGCCTCACATCACACGCTGGGGTGCGCACCTTACTGTAATGTGCAAGATGTGTCGAGAAAAAACATCATGCCGCGCGCCTTGGCATGCACAACTTGCACCAAGGCGCACGGTAACAGACTACCGCACGCTCAGGCGCAGCAACCTTATGCTCGAGCACGCGGTTCCAGTGTGCTGCACAGCTGGGCGAGCAGAGCTTGTGCCCGGGCGTGTATCACGCCGATCAACTTCCAATTTCCGCTTGACACTGCACCCTAGAGTATGTCCCGGTTCGTAGTGTCCTTCCAACGTGTGTTGACGTGTGCTCCAGTCACCCACTCAACTTCATTGTGCTTCATTTTGCTTCATTCTCATCAATTTAGTCCAAATTTCAAGGCAAAATCAACACCATCCAATATGCCAAAAAGCTTAAAGAAGCTAATGTGAAGTTAGAGAGGAGTGGGTCAAATTCCTTGTTTGAAATTGAATTCAAAAATGGAGTTATGTCTTTGCCGCCTGTCACCGTTAATGGTAGGACAAGATCTTTCTTTCAAAATCTCATTACACTGAACAATATTCTCGAGATATGAAAGTTAGTTATGTGATGGATTATATCAAGTTCATGCACTGCCTGCTGCATTCTTCTAAAAATGTTGAAATACTTCGTTGTGGTGGGATTATTGACAGTTGGTTAGGTAATGATGAAGTGGTGGCGAACATATTCAAACAACTCAGTACCTCGGTGACCGTTCCTGGGAAGCGTTTTATTTATGGTAAAGTCATTGATGGTGTGAATTTCCACTGCAATATGTGCAGAAATAGGTTGATGGCCAATTTAAGACATAATTATTTGCATAGTCCTTGGGTTATTATTTCCAGTATTGTTGTTATTCTACTGCTTGTACTCAAAGTAACACAAACTATGTATCTTGTATACTACAGGCAGTCTGAACTCTTGAGTCTATTTGTACATAAAAATATATATGAAATGTTTTAGTTTTCCAATTAATCATACTGATATGTGGAAATAGCTTGTTACCAAATTTTCTGCTATAAGTTAATCAATGTCTATAACAAGACTGGCCATGTCTTTTGAGTTTTACTGTTTCACTTGAATAATAGCTGGAGATTATTATGTCCTATATGAATTGTGGGAGAAAATTAGAATGGTTTAATGGATTTATTTAGCAAGTTTGATTAAAAAACTTTGTTGCAAAGTGAAGAAAATGTGGACCAATTGCTTTAGAGCCCATTATATCAAGGTATTGCTTGAGATCTTCACATTGTGGGTATTATGATAAACAAAGCAGCTCAAGCCTTGTTGGATTCAGACCTTTGAATGGATTTGTTGCTGCTTCATTTGGATGTTTGTTGCTGGACTGGTTCTTTGCTCCTCTTACGGGTTCTGTCTTTGCATGTTGTTCTTCAATTTTGCAGCCGAATGAGTTGTGGTGGATTGGATCATCTTTGGTGAAATGCTTTGATCTTGCTTTCTTCTTAGATTCTGAATTTTTTGTTCGGGCTCTGTTTTTGCATGGTGGCTGAATGAGTTGTGGTGGATTGAATCATCTATGATGTTTGTTTAAATACAGGTAATATTATTTGGTGAAAATGGTTTCTGGTGAAAGAATTTTGCTGATGAAATTGTACTAGGAAATGTAATGCTGCTAGAATGTTACAGAATTGATGAGAGTTTGAGATATATATGCTGAAGTCCAGAATAATTTTGGTTTGTTGGGCCCTTGATTTCTGTTGAATTACGGTCTTTTGGAGGGTCAGCTTAAATTTTTGCTGGAGTGGGGATTCGGACTAGGCCCATTTTTGGCATCATTTGCAGTTGCTTGACCAGTGTGGAGGATAAAGTTTTGCTGTCACATGGAATGGAATCGACCTCTGCCCATCTTGGAGGCTCAATAGTTAAGATGCTGAAATTTTGCTACCAATTCTGGCGTTCCTTTGGTGGAAAATGGTTAGGTGTAGGAAATTGCTTAGAATGTGTTCTTGCTCGCTTATTTTTTATTTTCTTTTATTTCTATTATGAATTTACTCTCCTTAAATCTTGAAAATATTGTAAGAAAAGTGAATACTTCCTCTCAACTAAATTTTGCTCAAATAATCTCGACTTCAATTTTGAAGTGGGACATAATGTGATGTTTCTTTGTATTTTTGGAGATCAAGGTGAAATCATAGAAATTGGTAAACTTTAGTCTGTTAATGGGTGGGGTACTGTCCCACCCAAATCCATAGCCTAAATTAATTTTCAAACAATAACATCATATTTTTTATTCTATCTTAAAATACCATAAAGATAAGACCCTTTTTCAAAATCACATTTTCATTTTGCCCCAGAAATCCATTCATATTCTAAATAAGCAAGCAAATTCCGCCACACGTATTCTAAACGAAATCAGCATCACAATCTGCAAACTAAAATTTTCAGTATATACTAGAAAAATTAATTAGAATTTGATACAAAAAACGTTATCTGGATTCAATTTGGTGTAGACATTTAATTTAGTCATTCTCCTCTTTTGGATTACATTTTCCCTTTCTATTTATTTTCTTTGTGTATTGCTTCTTTTCTATCTTTCATTTTATTTTTTTAATTCCTTTTCTAAATTGTGTTATTCATATAATATATTAAAGCGAATTAATATACGGTTAATTGGCCATAAATCTCTAAACCCATTTTCACTTTAGTGTTCGGTTCCCACCCACCCTTTTCTTAATTATAACTTCCCAAGTCAAAGTTCAATTTAGACTTCACTCCCTAGTAGTGTCAAAAATACTAAAATGCACATGACTTCAATTTCAAACTACAAAATACCCAATATTCATTTAATCTTCCATGTTTTTCATTTTCCTTTCATGCTTCCACTTTTCATTTTCCTCCATTTTCAGAAACTGCCACTAGTTATTCTTCCTCTCCATTTTTATGTGTAATGCTTTAACTCATCTTTCCAACTTGCTATCTACCACTGCTATTGCCAACGAGAAGAAAACTTTCAGTTTCGATCATATTTTGAAAGGTTAGATAACGTACTTCTTTTTTGCAATAATATATTTTATTTTCATTGAGATTTTATGGTTGTGAGATTGAAAAAAAATCCTAGAATTTGTTTATGTTGCCTATCATTTAAGTTAATATATATTGGTTTTGCTTATTATGAACCCTAATTTGATTATGGGCATCCTTTTAAATTCACCCATTTCAAATTTAAAGAAAATTCCAATATAATATTTTTCATATAATCCACAAATGGGTATTTATTTTTATTACTAATTGCCTACACATTTTGCAGAGACATGAGAAAGTATATATAAAATTCAATCATAAATTTGTTAATAAGGACATCATCATGGCTTTTTTAAAAAGAAATACAAAACTTGGTGCATTCTCTATTGCTATAGTTTTACTACTATTATCATGATTGAATTTAATCATTTATATGTTCTAGGCAAACAAATAGCCCTATGAATTTTGTAAATTAAATTTAGGAATACCATTTCAATTATAAGTTGTACGAAGGGGGTAAAGTATTTCTGTTTGTATTGTTGATCAAACAAAATTAAGATAAGGTATGTGCAGTATTTTGTGTAAGTAATCTTGGCACAAAAATTTAAAATTTCAGTATCTCAAATTATGGTTCTAGTACCAGAACCTTATTTTTTAATACTCTCTGTAAGTAATTGTTATACCAAAATGCAAGCTTTCAGTACTTCTTATCTTGTTTGTAATACATGAACTTTAACTATATATGTCGAAAGGTAGTACCTGAACATTAACCTGTGTAGTTTTTTTTGTACAAAAATTAAACCTTTAAGTATTCAAATTGCGAGTTGCAGTACACAACACCTCAAATTCAGTATTCTATGCAAGTCTTTCTGGTATAAAAATTCAAACTTTCAGTATTTAAATTGTGAGTTGTAGTACACAAAACCTCCAATTCAGTATTTTGTGCAGGCTTTTTTGGTACAAAAATTCAAACTTTCAGTATTTAGATTGTGACTTGTTGTTACAAAACCTTCAATGCATTCATGTAGTTATTTATGTCTCCGAGTCTCTATTTTCTGCAAAAATAATGGCTAAAACTTAGGGACTTGCATACCAAAGTGCCGAAGGTAACAGAGACTCTGAGCTATATTCTTGGTGCTCTCTAGGGTGCTTTAAAAATATTATGAAAGAGTTGGACGGTAAGATGAGCTTCAGGCACACTAAAGCACTAAAGAGAATCTGATTTTTTGCGTACCTTAACATAATTATCTTGATTAAATTGAGTACAAATAGTGTTATTAGAGTTGAAGCTCTCTTAAGGAGATTTGATATTAGGTCTTGTTCTATTTTTAGTAACGATATTAGGCTTTCTTTTACTGCAAGGGACTTTTCTATTGTTGCAGGGTTGCAACACATGGGGCAACCTATGAATTTTGATATAAAAATAGAGTTAGAATCTATTAAATGATTATTTGAAGGAAAAAAATAAAAATGTCACTCGAGTCGAGATTTGTAAAAGATTGCAAGAGTTGTGCATACTACTAATTTTTAACTGTATTGTGTTTCCAACTACTATTTGATGCCTAGATTCCTCCTGCTGTATGTGGACAATTTATCTTCCGTTGGTCTTTATGCATAGGAAGTTGGAGCATTTAAGTTTGTGCATGATGAGATTTTGGTGCATTTAGCATGTGAAATGGGGAAAGGTCCAAAAAAGAAATACTTTGATGGATGTAGTATTGGCCTAATGGTAAGTTAATGGCATTGTTACTATTAGTTATTTTTTATTACTATTATTGAGTAACTATGACACCGCATAATTCTTCTTTTGAATGATAGGCTTTGGTTTATGAATGTATTCCTTGCTTAGGAATGACAAATTCATTTCATTCATTTCCATGATTTCTTCAATGTTATGAGAGTAAGATCCCGACAAAAGTTGCTAATGCAAAAAATATTCAAGACAATTGCTATACAAATGGGGACCTGGATTGTGGAGTTTATATATGTCTTTGGGTTGAGTTTTATGCAAAAAACATGAAGGATTTCTGACAATATGCAAATGAATATTTTATGGATGCGTATCGAGCACATATTGCCGTACAAATTCTAACTGATAAGCATGGTTTAATGTATTCTAGGGGAGAATGATGATGTTCGATTGGTTATTATTTGAATGAATTGACTATTTTGTTATTTTGTATTTTAGTATTTCTAACATTTTTACTAAAAAACATTTATAATTTGTATATTTTGGAAGATTAGAAATGGATAGTGTTTACAATTTATAGTATAAGTTAGAAATTTATTTATAAATAAATGTTAGTAAAGATATATATATGTTACAAGTTAGCTCAGAAAAATTACATACATAATAGAACTCAACACACATAAACATAGAAAACGCAAATACATAAACACAAAAAATGAGTACACAATATTAGCAAATTAAGTACACAAATGTCTTTTTGAAGTACATAACTACCAACATTGGGCACTTTTTCGTCGATTTCCAATATTGTTCTCAACACATAAGGGATTGAGTTCAATTCAATACAATTTGGCCATTGCATGATCATAAGACTATGTCATATTAGTCATAGGAGTCATATAGTCATGATTAGTTCACTGGTTTTCAATGGTGGTGTCAGGAGGATTCATTTAACTCATGCATCAATGGTTTATTATACTGTGAATGAGAACGTAAGTGGTTGGATATAGGTATTTGAGTCCCAACCATTTCAACATGTACTATCATAATCATTTCTTCAACAAACCATAGTTTTATTATGCTAGTATATCTTATGTGTTGTTGCATGTATTGAATTGAGCCTCAACTCAGCCTTTCTAAAAGCAAGTAAAGAAACATGCATAATAGGTACACAAAATTAGTAAATTAAGTATATAAATGCAGTTCTAGAATACATAAATGCCAATACTGAGTACTTTTCTATGGATTCTCTGTATCATTCTTAGGACATAAGGAATCGAGTTCACTTCAGCCTAATCTGATCATTGCATAATCATAAGACCATGATGTATTAGTCCTAAGACTCAAACAGTCTTAATAGATTCAGTAGTTTTTGATGATAGTGTCGGGAGGACTCATTTGGCTCATTATTAATGGTTTATACTACTATAAATGAGAATGCAAGTAGTTAGATGTAGGTGTTTAAGTTTCCAATCATTTAAACACGTATTATCACAATTATTTCTTCAACAAACTAAAATTTTATCGCATCGAGGTATCTTGTATGTTATTGCACATATCGAATTAAGTCTTATCCTAGCCATTGGAAAAGCAAGTACATAAACACAAAAATTAAATACAAAATATTAACCAATTAAGTATATAAATGTAGTTTTAAAGTACATAATTGTCAAAATTGGGTATTTTTTCTCCAATTTCCAGTATTGTTCTCAACATATAAGGGATTGAGTTCAATTCAGTCTAATTTAGCCATTACATGATCATAAGACTATGGCATATTAGTCCTAGGACTTATATAGTCATGATAAGTTCACTAGTTTTCAACGGTGGTGTTAAGAGGATTCGTTTAGCTCATGCATCAATGGTTTATACTACTCTAAAAAAGAGCGCAAGTAGTTAGATGTGAGTGTTTGAATTCCTAACCATTTAAACCCATAATATCATGATCATTTTTTCAACAAACCATGATTTTGTTGCATCGAGGTGTCTTTTGTGCTGTTGCACGCATCAAATTGAACTTCATCCCAATTTGTGGAAAAGCATGTACATAAACATGAAAATAAGTACACAACATTAATAAATTAAGTACATAAACGCAATTTTGTAGTTCATAACTGCCAAAACTGGCTACCTTTTTGTCAATTTTCATTATCATTCTCAACACATAAGGGATTGAGTTCAATTCAGTCTAATTTGGCCATTATGTGATCATAAGGTCATGGCGTATCAGTCCTAAGACTCATATAGTCATGATAGATTCACTAGTTTTCAATAGTAGTGTCGAAAAGATTTGTTTAGCTTATGCATCAATGGTTTATAGTACTCTGTATAAAAGCACAAGTGATTAAATGTGTGTGTAACACCCCTACAAATGCATTATTTTGATATTTTAATTAAGTATTATTTTCTAAGATTGTCTTTAATTTTTATATAATTTTTGAAAGTTTTACAGGTTAATACGTAAATATAAAAGATTTAACCGTACCATTATATAAATTAGGAGACGTCAATGTTTAAATTTTATTAGATAGTAGACCAAATGTGAGAACTATTCCAATTTGGTGGCTGAAACATGTTAGGCTCAATTGAGGGACTGTAGAAACCTTTTGGGGTCAATCTATAATTAAAGAAATAAATAGAAGGATTTTCAATTCAACCCCACATTTCTTTTCTTCCCCACCGAACACCCCCTTCTCCCTTTCCTTGGCGATATCCTCTGGCGAACCCCGAAACACCAAAGTGACCAAACCGTCTTCTTCCCCTTACTTCTAGTACCTCAAAAAATGCACATGCAGGTGAAAATGGCCGACAAACCATTTTGAAAAACTTGACCAAAAATGCATGATAGCAGAGCTCAATGGAAACAACATTTCAATGATTGTTTAGAGTGACTGAGAAGAGGACTTTGTAGACCTCAGCTCTAGGAACATGTCCATTCCTTCAGATTGTAAAATGGTCTACTACAGACGACAGAATTGAGCTCAAACAGATATGGCTGCGTGAGGCAGTGAGCCAATGTTCAGGTAAAAATTAGATGGTGATTTGACGATGTTTACTGAAATTGGTTTGAGCGATTTGGTCCCTTGAGCAAAAACATTTCTTTTGGTGGTGAGATTAACCAACTCTGATGATAGCGGCGACAATAGAATAGTTTGCTGCGGTAATTATATGTATGTAAGTTGATCATGAATTTGAAGCCTCAATCAAAAGATATTAGGTAAAAATGAGAAACTTGTGTCAAAGTTGTATGCATGTGTATGTATATACCTCCAAACCTTATGATGTACTATACAAATAAAAGAATACACACAACTTGATCAAAAACATTGAGACATGCTTAAGATCACATAAAGCCGAATTTTTTTCATATTGCATAATAATCTAGATTAATTAGGTTAATTAGGAGGAGAAACCCTCATTTCATGAATTTGGAACCTAAGTGGTGATAATTGGGTTAATTGAAATGATATCAAACCAAGATTTGGGTCATGCATGTATCATTAAAAGTTTAGTTAACTCAGATTCGTATTATTATGTGGTAAATTTTAGTGAATTAGGTTTATTAAGAGATTAAAACCCTAATTTTATGTAATTGCATTCCAAGTGACAAAATTTGGATTTATTAATGATAGTTGGCTTATTATAATCAATTTTGTGTAACGTTGCAAGGTTATTGTATAAATTAAGGATCTGATTATATTATTCTACTGGAACAAATATGATTCCCATAAATCTTTCGATATTAATGGCATAATTGGTATGTCGCCCTCGATAATATTGAAATCAAACCTTAAAAAATAGTATTAATGGTAAAACAATCGATAATAGAATGTCATTCGTTTGATTATGGTTGTAAGGTCAAAATAAGGATTTTCACAATAAATCCATTTATTGATTAGGTGACAAGGAGCTGGGATCTGACGAATATTAAGGCAAGAATATCTCTCTTTTGTGGAAATTAAGGTGAGAGTCTCCCATTTTGGGTTATTATTTTGATTATAGCTATTCGTTGATTGTTGATCCCTGTGAAGATCTACCGCTTTGGTACTTGATTAGATTATAGAACTTTGTTGATTATTGAATCCTGCGAGGATCTTAACCTCTAAGGTATTTGTGCATGTCCTATGAGGATCCACTGATCTAGTACATATTTGAGTAAGGTAATGTTATTGTTATTGAACCCTACTAGGTTTCGTTGATCTGATACCTATCTTAGCTATCATTATTGTTATTAAATGACTGCTAAACCATGTGAGGTTCTATTGCTTGACATCTAATCAAACTATCATTTATTGTTACTTTTCTAAACCTTAAGAGGTTTTACTGTGTTGACTATCATTACCATTTATTATTATTATTTTCTAAATCCTGTGAGGTTCTATTGTCTTGATTATCGTTCATTGAATACTCCTGATTGTTGAACTTCTGAATTATACCATTATCAAATCGAGTATCAAAATTATTTTGAATCAATTGATTGCTCTTATTTCAGTACTATGAACATTTCAGTGTCCCATATGTTATTATACCTATTGAATCATACCGTATACTATTTTTAGCTGTGTTGGCTCCCTTGATTGATTTTGTCTATCGTTGTTTACTGTGATAGATTTATTGAAATCATATTGTGAAGTTCATTGTTTTACCATGTTGGCAATTGTTCAATTGATTGATTAAACTGAAATATATATGTACAGGAAAATTGTTGGGTCGAGTGCCTTGCCAAGCTATTATGCTTGAGCTACTATTAATGCCAAGCTATTTTGTTTGATCTACCGTTATTGTCGAGTTATCCTGCTTGAGCTACTGAACTGATTGTTTACTGTAATAAATAGAACTGTTACTGTACTGTTATGGAGGCATAAGGATACTCTGATATATATGTTGTATTTGATTTATTAACTTGCATATGTGATTGGATTTTTTATTCTTGAAATTGTATTCTACTCAAGGGGCAAAAAGGATGGAATGATATCCCTATCTAAATCGGGCCAATATTTCAAGCAAACAAGCTGACAGAAAAACCTCCCATAGTAAAATGGTTGAGTTAGTCGACGTCAATACCCCCTAATTGTGATAAGTTGAGACGCCCTTAAACCTCCCGAATAAGATCGATTAAATTGGTCGATGGCAATACCTCTTCAATATAAATCAATTGAGTTGATTGGGCTATTAAGCTGACAGTCATAGCTTCCGACCTGGCATTTGCTAGTAGCTTAACCCCTTTTATTATTTTATTTTTGGCATAACTTTGTTCTTCTTATACTAAACTACCAGTGATTACTTTTGTTGAATCTCTTATTCTTGAGAGATCATACATTACTTTACATTGCTCTTCACTAAGTCCTTATGACTCACCCTCCCATGTATTTCTTAAATATTCTTAGACAGGTATGAATAAGTGAAGAATGAGGGATGATGGCTTGCTCGAAAGAATTATTTTATGATAGGTATTTGGATATCATCTAATTGAGACCATAAGGGTTGAGATTGTGGATAAGACTGAACTTAGCTAAAAGACTTTTGGCATGTATATAATGTTGGTTTGTAGTGTTACTTTAAGTTAAGATATGTTGTTATTTATGAGACTTTAGAAGAGTTTGAAATTATATTGCTTCCACACTTTGAAATGATCTTTTGGGTCAGTGCTAAGCTACTACCACTTGAGTTGTTAAATTTTGGGTTGGTGTGTAACTTTATGAATTGAAATTGAATTTTGGAGATGCGTTTTGGATTTAAATATTTGTGGAATAGATTGGATTAGCACCTCAGCCTAAAGTAGACACTTCCCATATAGAGCGCTACGGTGTAAGATGTAGGTCTTTGTGTTCCCAACCATTCCAATATGTACTATCACGACCACATGTTTGACAAATCATGCAATTGAAGTTATAGGGTCACCAATATGTTGTTCCACTTCTTAATTGAGGTTTTAATCAATATTTGGAGACGTAAGTAAAGAATCCCCTACCACAAGTACACAATATATACAAATTGATTTTATAAATCATGTTCCCAAGTACATAAGTGCCGAAACTGGGTACTTTTTTCCAAATATTTTGGTATCATTTTTAGCACATGAGGGAATGTTCTCCATTCAGCCTAATCTACTCATTTCATGATCATCAGACCACTAAGTATGATCATAAGGACTTATTTAGTGATGATAAGTTTGGTGGTGTAGAAGATGAGTGTCAGAATGATTCATTTGTCTCATGCATAAGGGCTTTATACTAGAAAGAATAAGATCACAAGTGGTGGGATATGAGTTTTTGTATTCCCAACCATTCCAACATATACTATCATGACCACATACTTAACAAATCATGCATTTGAACTTATGGGGTCACTAATGTGTTGTTCCATACATCAATTGTGGTTAAAATCGGCTTTTGAAAAAGTAAGTATAAAATTCCTTACCATAAAGTACACAACATATACAACTGAGTATATAAACAATGTCCCCCAAGTACATAAGTGCCAAAATTAGGTACTTTTTTTTTCTAAATTTTGGTCTCATTCTCAGCGGATAAGGAAACATTCTCCAATCGGCCTAATTTGGCATCATAAGATCATAACATATTAGTCTTAGGACTCATATGGCCATGATAGGTTTAATGGTTTCCTCAATGGTTTATGTTACTATGAATGAGAACACATGTGATTAGATATGATTGTTTGAGTTCCCAATCATTTCAACATGTACTATCACGACTATTTTTTCAACAAACCATAATTTTATCGTGTTAAGGTGTCTTATGTGTTATTTTACATATCGAATTAAGCGTCATCTCGGCATTTGAAAACATAAGTATAGAAACACACATAATAGGTACACAATATTTGCAAATTAAGTACATAAATATAGTTTTGGAGTATATAAATTAGCAATACTGAGTATTTTGTTTTTGAATTTTCAGTATCATTCTCAACACATAAGACATTGAGTACAATTTGGCCAAATTTGGCCATTGCATGACCATAAGACCATAGCATGTTAGTCCTGGGACTTATAGATTTAGTGGTTTTCAATTGTGATGTCAAGAGGATTTATTTGACTCATACATCAATGGTTTATACTCTATGAATGAGAGCATAAATGGTTGGATGTAGGTGTTTGAGTTCTCGACTATTTCAACATGTATTATCACGATCATTTTTTCAATAAACCACAATTTTATCACGTCAAGGTATCTTATGTGTTGTTCCATGCATTGAATTGAGCCTCATCTCGACTTTTAAAAAACAAGTACAGAAATATGCAGAATATGCACACAATATTTGCAAATTAAGTACATAAATACAGTTCTAGAGTACATAAATGTCAATACTGAGTACTTTTTATTATATTTCCAGTATCATTCTCAGTGCATAAAGCATCGAGTTCTAATTCGGCTTAATTGGTATCATTTTTTTCAAAAATAAGGTTCTGAATATGTATTAAAGATCAAATAAAGGATTACAAATCACAAGAGATTGAGTATAAATTTAAAGGAGGAAGTACTTACTTTCCTTACAAAACATCAAATACAAAGCACCCTAAAAAGAAGAAAGAGAGAAAAATATTATAAATTACATCACATTAAAATTCAAAACAAATGAAACTAAATGCTAAGCTTGCTACATATGTTGCTCAATTCTGCCATTAGGTGCAAGGTTCGAATCCTCTATAATCCAAGTATAAAATGATTCTTAACCAACAAATGGTTAGTAGTTCGATTATCTATTCTAGCATAATAAGAAAAAGGAGGAAAAATCAAGCTTCAAATGTCCATGGATTGAATCCACCTTGCCGCAAAGTTCAACATAAGTTGTTTCACAAACTGCCATGTTTGAATGTCCTCCTTCCTACAAAAACAAAGGATAGGTTCCAAGGAATACAAGGTTCAACTCCTGCTGAAGGCAATTTCCCATAAATTGGTAGTCACACCAAGTCAATAGAATATCCCTTGGCAGCTAAAGATCTAGACACCTTAAGAGAACAGTCTCTAAAAGGATAAACTAACATCAATATATGCTAAACCAAGCAGCAGAATTCAAGCCTCAACCAAAATAAACTCTATTTATTAATAGCAACAGCAACATTTTTTTGTCTTTGAACAAAGAGTAGCGTTCAAATGGAATCAAACTATCAAAACTATCCTAACAATTTAGCATTTAGGAACTCAACCACCAAAAATAAGGTCAATGCAAAGTCTAAATCAAAGAGAAGTAACACAAACAGGTCATGCCAAAAGCTTCCATGAAAATCTGAATAAATGAAACCCAAATACTTGAACTTTGTATGGAAACAAGAAACTAAACAATAGAGGCTATGCTGTTCATGATTTCTGAAAACAATCTAAAGCCAAGAAACCTGAGCAGTATATTCTTGATTACTGAAAATACGCTACACAAAAGAGACACTGCCACAAGCACAATAGCAATAGCAAACTAAAACAAAATCCAGGAATTAACAAAGATCACTAACCCAAATAGGATGCAATTCCCAACTAATCTCAAAACAGAGCATTAGACTCTTAAAAAGAGTTGACTAGCAACCAAATACATTCAACAATAGGTCAATTAATTTCATACAATAATATGCATATCTAAATTGACATCATTTAGCCAAAAACATAGCTTAAAGACAACAATAGCCAATTTTGAAGCAACAGGCTTACCAAATTTTACCACAGTCAACAAACCACATCGAACGAAATCCAAAAATTCCATGTAAATCTTGTAAACCCACAAAAGAAATCCATAAGTTGGAAGCATCAGGATTCATAGCCCTTACCTTTCAATCTTCTAGACCTTCTTCTACTACAAGTTGAACGAGATATGGAGTTCCTCATTGTACAAACAACTCCCTAACAGTTGAATCTAATCCAAAACTTTTTCAAGCTAAAAAATAAAATTGCTGCTATAAAAGAGTAAAATGATGCTTCACCATGCGGAAATGGAGAAAAAACTTTCTTCTTCCTACTAGGATATTGTAGGGTATTGTAGAAAAATAAAAATAAAAAAAAGGATGGAGGCCCCCATCTAGTAGGAGTGAAACAAAAAATAGAAGATGAAGGAGAAAAATATTTTTTCTTCCTACTAGGATATTTTAGGCTATCATAGCAAAAAACAAAAGATGAAGGTTGTATTTCGATGGGATTGAAACATAAAACAAAATAGAGAGAGAGAGAGAGAGAGAGAGAGAGAGAGAGAGAGAATTGGTTTATATTTAGGAATAATAGGAATAAACAAAATAAAAAAGGTAAAATGAGGATATTTTTGTCAATTTAAGTGGTTGAGGAATTAACTCAAAATTAAAATTTGAGATGGGGAGTTGAAATTGAGATGGGGACTGAGCACTCAAATGAAAGTGGGTTTGGGTATTTTTAAATAAGTTCCCCCATTAATATATGTAAATATTAAAAATATATTATAAAGTAATAGATATTTTTTATTTTATATATTTTAAAAAATTATCATTAGTATTACCTGAATTTCGGTATAGATAATTATCAAGTTAATATAATAAATTTGATTATAGGGTAAGAGGTAATATTGTTTGAATACAGGTTATATGGATAATATAGGATATAAACCTTATTCGAAATTCATTGTATTATTTTTAAAGAGTATGGGTATTAGACATTTAGTTAATTACTTCAATTTTCAAACTTTCAGAATTTCAAATTTTCAGTTTTCAATCTAATTATAACTAAGTTGGTGTAATAATTATATCATTGATTGAATTTCATTTTAATTGTAAATTAAGTTTTAAATTGAAGAAAATTGGTGCAATTTAATTATTTCATTGAATATTAAAATTTTCAATAAATGAAATTATAGATATCAAATATTAAAGTAATTATATTTTTTAATTTTGTTAAATAGTTAATAAAGAAATATGTGCAGACGTTGAACCTAGTCATATATTTTTAATTATATATTCTACATTTTTGCTTTTCTTATCAAAATATAATTTATATATTTTCATAACTTGTTATATTAAATAAAGCATTATGATGATAATTTTATAATTATGCTATGTACAGGCTTTCCAACTTTAACATGAAGTTCGTGTGTGTGTGTGTATATATATATATATATATATCTTGACAAATTAACTTTTTTCATTGATTGTTGTTGTCCAATAGAAATACCCTTACTAAAGGGTAAAAAGCGCTGGCTATAATAATAGGTGAAGTACAAATCGTTAGCATAAAACAGTTTCAAAAATAACATAATAATTGCGGTCATAAGTGGCCACCTTATGTATTTAAAAAGAGGGCATCGCCGAGGATGCATTTAACAATTAATTTCATAAACTCATCAATGACTTTTATTTTGTATATATATTTAATATTTCAATTTATCTGCCAACACGTTTCGCATATTCGGTAAGGAGAAATTAACTGCTACGGAATTAATGAGTAAATGATTCTAATGGATGATAATACAAAACTAAAATGAGATTCTGAATTTTGCGTCATTCGCATGAACATCAAATATGATGAAAATATATACAGTAATTTAAAAATTATAATAAAAACTAACAACTCAATAATTGCAAAAGTTACATATAAAAGACACCTTATAAATAGAATCAACCTTATTAATTCATGATAATTTTCTCAATACATAGACAAAATGTTTGGGAGTGTGGGTTGGTGGTGATGTTTGAGAAATCGAATTGGCCGATTCAATTGGAACAAACTAAGATTTTGGTCCGATTTAATATTTGAAATCAGTTTGTCAAATGTTGAACCGATCAATCAATTTGATCTTTAAAAAAAAATAAAAAATTAATTATATAAAAACCCTCAAATTAAAACTTACCAAGAAAAAGTAAAAAATTCACCACCGAGCCGCAAGCTGCAGCAGGTTTCAAATTAGGTTTTCAATCTTCTTCTTCCCCTTTTTTCTATTTCATTTTCCCATTTAAATCTTCCCTAAATATCAAATTCCAAATCTATATTCAACAATCAGAATATTTTCTATCAAGTTTTATTCTATGATTTGATATTTTAAATTAATATATGTATATTATTATGGAGTAAAATTTGAAAACAAGTTTTATGATACTAAGAAACTTTTAGCTTTTTTTTTTCCTTATATATATATATATATTTTGTGTTTTTTAATATTTTTATATTTTATTAAATATAATTATAGCATTACATTGATTGAACGAATGAACTGGTTGAACAAGTGATCCAACAATCAAGAGGCCATGATTGGTCCAAATTTTCAGATATTGATTGGTGGGAAAAACAAAAGGTCATCAGAGTGACTGTGGAGCCCTCGGCCCTGGCAAATTTGTTTGTTTACTTAAAGATATAATAAAAACTAAATTCTGATTTAATTTTCACGAATAGCTCCAGCTGGTAGACAGAGTTCATCATATTCATACACAGAGATCCCAACAACTTGCAAGCATTTGGAAGTTCATCGTCGATTTCCACTACGTACGGCTCTACTCGTTTGAAGGTACTCGAGTTCTTCCTTTCACCAGATTAATCCCTAAAATATTGCGTCTAATTTCACTGCTTGCAGCTGCTATTTCCTACTTGACCTTTAAATCAATGAATAGATTCGACTTGGAATTAAATTGATATGTATATGTTTATGTAATTGATACTCAATTTCATTTTGAACTGTAATTTTTTGCAACGGTCCTCATTTTTATTATTTGGGTAATTTGGGTTGAATGGAACTTATTTAAAATTGTTCCAGAAATTCTACACTCCTTTTTTGTTTTTTGGTGAAGATAATTTTTTTTATTATTCTGGAAATCGTAAATTAAAAAGGAAATAAGAGTTAAAGAATTTTTGGGACCAATGGAGTAGCCAGCTAGAGTTGCATAAATCTGTTTAATGAATCTGGGCCTGTGTACTTTGCTTAATGGTTTCCACAGACTAGTGTTTTAGTGGTGTTTGAGCGAATATGCAAGCAGGCAGCAGCACAGCAGAAGCATATGAAAATATAAGCTCTACACTCACTCAGCTCTCCCCCACACAATCAAAATGTTGTATCTACAGAGTACATAGACATTTACGAAGTGTGAACGACAGGGCTTACGAACCTGAAATTGTAGCAATTGGTCCTTATCATCGCAACAAAGATAATCTAAAAATGATGGAGGACCTCAAGTGGCACTATCTGCATTTACTTGTTCAGGAGAGACAACAGAATAAGGAGAGATTTGTGTTGGCTGTCGGAGAATTGGAAGAAGCAGCGCGCAGATGTTATGCTGAACCATTCTTAGACATTTCTGCAGCCAAATTTATCGAAATGATGGTATTAGATGGCTGCTTCATCATAGAATTAGTACGAAAGTGTAGCATGGAATCCATTATAGATGAGAATGATCCTATATTTCAAATGGGCTGGATGATGACTAGCTTGCAAAGAGATCTTATGTTGTTCGAGAATCAAATTCCATTCTTTGTCCTACGCAGGTTGTTTGGATTGATTGAGTTTTCCAACCAAGATGACAGGTTGATCTTTCTTCTCTTGAACTTTTTCAGTACTCTTTACCCAGGAAAGGGATATGGAGTCAGCATAGATACAAGTTTAGATGAGATAAAACATTTATTGGACTTGATACACATTAACTGGTTTCCTTCGTATGTTTGTTCTGATATTGGTCATCGAGACCAAAAGGATGAAAGAAGGAAATGGCGATTCATCCAATCTGCCACAAAGCTTAAAGAAGCTAATGTGAAGTTTGAGAGGAGTGGATCAGGTTCCTTGTTTGAAATTGAATTCAAAAATGGAGTATTGTCTTTGCCGCCTCTGAGCATTGAAGATGGGACAGAGTCTTTCTTCCGGAATCTTATTGCACATGAACAATATTTCCAAGATACTAAAGTTAGTTTCGTGATGGATTATGCCAAGTTTATGGACTGCCTGGTGGATTCGTCTAGAGATGTTGAAATACTTCGTAGCTATGGGATTGTTGACAATTGGCTGGGTGATGATGAAGTGGTTGCCAATGTATTCAACAAACTTGGTGATTCAGTAACTGGTCCTGGGGAAGATTTTATTTATGCAAAAGTCTTTGACAATGTGAACATCCACTGCAATAAGCGCAGAAATAGGTGGATGGCCAAATTAAGGCATAATTATTTGCATAGTCCTTGGGCTATTATTTCCATTATTGTTGCTATTCTACTGCTTCTACTCGGAATGACACAAACTGTGTCTTCTGTACTACAGTTAGTTTGAACTCTTGAGTCTGTATATAAATATACACGAAATGGTTTAGTTTTCCAATTAATCGTACTCATCTGTAATAATAGTTTATCACCAAATTTCCTTCTATGAGCTAACATGGTAAAAACTGGCCATGTCTTTTGACTTTTCCTGTTATTAGTTGAAAAATAGTTGGAGGTTTTTACATCTATGTGAATTGTGGCAAAAAATTAGAATGGCTTATAAGTCGTTTAATGGATTTTATTTAGCAAATTAGATTAACCATTTTTGCAAAGCGAGGAAAATGTGGAATAAGGATTGGAAAACAAATGGCTCGAAAATTATAAGGATTAACAAAAACCTTGCAATTGTGTCATGTAAACTTCCTCAGACCCATCCAAGAAGGCATTTTTTTCATCAAGTTTTCGCTACACCTATCCTTTGCAAATAGTAAGGGGTAACAATAGACGACTAATGGTGGGTGGACTGAACGTTTCATGGAAAATCAATTCCAGAATCTTGATGGTAGCCTTTAGCTACAAGATGGGCTCTATGACAATCAAGAGATCCATATGATTTTTTCTCGGCTCCATATGCCTAGTTATTTAATTCTTGATTTACTTAAATTATTGCAAATTAAAATAAAAATAAGTTGATACAAAATAATGAATTAATTATTATGATAAGATAAATTAAAATTAACTCTTAAGATTCACTTACAGTATGAAAACATAAATTTTCAAGTTGAACATGGGGAACTTAGTAATATCACAAAATAAAAATCTAAGAACAAAAAGAAAAAAAAGTAAGTAAGAGACCTAATCAAATAAATAAATAAATAAATATGGAGGCCAATGAGCCCAACAACTTAAACCCATCAAAATGGCTCCTCAATCCAAGTGGGTCAAAACCCACGAAGGATTTTAATTAATATGAATACCAACTTCCAAAGTCAAGAAGACATTTTAACAATTATTTGCAAACTTGAACTCTAATTTTATGCAAGCACATTTCAAGAGTAGAAGTTCAACATCACATTAATTTTAGAAAGGATTCTAACTCCATTTCCATGCAACATTAATATCTATATTAATATAATCATTCATTATATATTATATAGATATAATAGTTTGAAATTATTAGAGTTTTTAATAGTATTTTGAAAAAATTAAATTTAAAAAGTATTTATCTATGTTTTGAAAAAAATTTGTTTTAGGAAAAGGAAAACAAACATTGCCTAGGCTTTCAATTAAAATTTCGCTTCTCTTGAATTTATGGGAAAGTTACACTTCAAAAGTGTGATTGTCACTTTAGATGGAATAAAAGTCATTTTGTGTAATACCCCTATAATTTTATTTATTTTATTTATAATATATGATTTTATCGCTATTTGAAAATTTTATAAATTTCACATTATTAATTATTTTAAAAGTTTTGTGGATTAAATTATAATTTTTGTACGCTTAATTGTGTATACTTTTGATCAATTTGAAGTTAATCATAATTTTTTAAAAATTTAGGGTAAAATTGCATAATTTAAAATTTTATATTAAAAAAATGAAAACCAAACAAAAAAAATTAGATTTTAGTACGGGCAAAGGTACTCTTTTCTCTCCCCACTTTTTCTTTCCTTTTTTCCTTCTTTCCTTTTCTTATTCCTTTTTCTCTCTTTTCTTCTTCTTTTTTTACCAAAGCTTCACCACCATTATTGGCCATTTTTCGGCAGCCCTTCCACCATTCCAAACCAACCAAACTCATCCCCTTACCACAACCAATACCTTCCCCACCTCAGAACCACCAACCGGATGGCGGAGCAACGGTGGATGGAGGAAAACCAAGTATTGCATGTCACGGAGGTTGCTGGGTTTTTTCTTTTTTGGCGACCATGCTCCATTTCGAGGGTGGGTTAGGAAGATCTTGATGAGAGGAACACAACGGTACTATTGCATGGCATTTTCGATGACGGCAAGACAGTGATAGAAGTTCATTAGAGAAAGGAGAAAGTGGTGGTTTTTGGCCCGTTCTGGCTTGTACACTGCTCAGAATTGGAAACAAAAGGTGGCATTGAAATCCTTGCAACGAGAGGAACAATCTGGTGTTGGAGTTTTATTTTTTGACGGTGGCAGAGAGATAGTCTCCTTGTCTCGATGCGGTGATCATCTCGATGCTTTCGGTTTGTGGTTTTGAGCTTTCGTTAGTGAAATTAGATTTTTATTTGAGTATTACATGTTATATATATATGTACTGCATGTTTGTAGTTGTTAGTTTTGTCCGAGTCAAGCCTTTGAGTTGATATAGGTATTTCGGCGATTATTTTCCTATCGAGGAATAGGGTAATGGGAGATATGATTTTGGACTCATATGTTGGTTAATAATAAGTTGAATATAAATTTTGATATTGGGAGTCATTACAAGTTAAATTATGTTGGAATGGGAATTTGACTAGGGATTTATGCATGAATGTTGAATCTGGAGAAGTATGACTTGTGATATATTTTCTTGATTAAGTGACGACGAGCTAGGCACCAATGAACAGTAAGATCAATTTTTGGCTATTGTTGTTGAGACTATAAGAGGTGAGGATCTCCCATTCTGGGTATTGCTTTGTTAAGCTAATCTAAATTGTTGGAAACCCCTGTGAGGGCTTGCCAATCTGGCGTTATATTTCTTATCTGTGGTTGTAATAAACCTCTGTGTGGGTTTCTCTATTTTTGAATCATATTCTGATTTGTATTTAGAATCTATCTACTATCTGTTGTTTGTTATCTATTATTTGATTTGAATACCCCTGTGAGGGTTATCTTTGATGTCAATTTTCTTTTCCGTCTATTTTGGCACCTATGACTTCTGTCTGTTATCTGTCTGTCTCGTATTTGTACTATATGTACTGTATCTATTGCCTTATCGGCATATCTATTATCAACTCTATATTCATTGGCCATACTGGCTTATCTATTTTGTTTATAGTTTTCTGTTGCCTTGATGGCATACTGTTCCATTTTGTTATGATTTGTTGACCTAAAACTGACAGTACGCTAGGGATTTCTCCCTAGGCATCTGTATAAGCAATTATTCTATTATCTATATAGTAATATGTGGGCCAAGGGCTATACTGGGTGGTCTATTTGGTTATGTAGGGGCATGCTAGGGATATCCCCGTGGATGTCACCAGTACGCTAAGCATTTTCCCCTGGGTATGGGCGATACACTAAGGATTTTTCCCTGGGTACAGGTGATATGCTAGGGATTTTACCCTAGGTATCAGTGGTGCACTATACAGTTCGTATAGGCATCTGCCACATACTAAGCTTATATGCTTAGGTAAATTTTCTGTCTGTCTAGTATAAGGTGAATCCGCAATGCATGTCTTACAACATTTTCTTGGAATGCATATGCTTTGGGTTTGACTTGCTTACATGATTTTTGTTTGTCTGTAATCTATTTCTAGAGCAATAAGGTAAAAGAGTTTTCTGTTTGCTTTTTCGTACTGTCTATCTGTTCTTCCAAATTTTGTTATAATTAGTCTGAAGAATTATGTTTTATCAAGTTGAGTTTCTCCTTGTTACATACTATTGTTACTTGCACATATCCCTCACTAAGTCATTGGACTTGCCCCCCTGCATTTCATAATCTTTCAGACATGGATGGGTGTTGGAGGATGTCAAGTTGGAGAAGGTATTTAGTCATTTTGTAATAGAGCTAGAACTAAAATTAAGTATAGAACTTGCAACTGTTTGGTTGACCTTGGCAACCTAGTGATGTACATATTTTGTTTGAAGTTTGTAGTATAAGATGAAATGATGGTTTAATTTGTCAGAGACTATAATATGACTTAGTTCCTTGTACTCTTTTTGTATTTTCTTCTTGTGGTTTATTAGGTATTGTTGGAGTTGTATCAGTATTAATTTTGAGATGTTTGAATTTATGGGCCTACAATTGAATTGTAACTCTAAAATATAAGTTTGAATCAGAGTAGTGCCTCGGATTAGGTGTTGTCCTTAGAGGGGATGCTACAGATGTGGTATCAGAGCCTAGGTTTAGATAACCTAGGTGTGAATGTGTGATAGAACCCTCAGTGACCTCTATTTAGGTTATTTTGATTGTGCACTTATGGTATTAATAGGATTGTTAAGTTATAGTAGGACCGATAGTTTAGTAGGATCCTAATGCTTGAGTTTAGAATTATATTGCTTAATTTTGTTGAGGTGAATTCTTAAATTATTTTAGGATAGCTAGCGGATCTGACAAAGGGAAGGCGCCTGTAATCGACCAAAATGACGAGACCTTAGAAGATGAGATCAAAGAATTGAAAGAGGAAAGGAAAAATCTCAGGAAGATTTGTAGGACTTTAGAAGAGAAATGTTATGACTAAAATGAGCATCTTCATCAGGTTCGAGAAGAGGTGCGTACTTTGAAAGGAATATTGGGTGCTCAAGATTATTTACATGGTCGAGTCACGGGTGACCTCAAACGGGAGCGTCTTAAAGTTAATATCATTGAAGCACAGTTCCAAGAGCTTCGCTCTTTGTGGGCTAACATGGAGGCAACATTTCAGGCCCTACAGTCTGATTATAAGAGATCAGTACAAGTTCCTCACCCAATTGTGGATAAGATGGGTCGAGCGTTGGACTACTATTATAGAGTTATTGATCAGGCCATTGGAGTTGGTCCAAGGATAGACATAGAGGTTAGTCCTTCAGTTATTCATTGGATCCCCATTTCGGATCAAGGATAGAGTTGATAGCAATAAGAATGAGCTCTAGAACCTAAGGAAAAACCAGAAGCTGAAGTAGAAAAGGAGTATGAGGAAAAACTAGAAGAAGTGCCTAATGTAGATGTCAACCCAAAACCTCCAGTCTTAGCACCACTTGAGATAGACGACGAAAACGATCAGTGGACGACAGATGAGACAAGTGAGCTATCTGATATCACTGACGATGAGGAAGATTAGATACGAGCCTTGGCGCAATAGTATTTTATTATATTGGCAGGCTGTATTTGATGACTCCTAATATTCAAACCTTGTAACTATAGTAGACAACTTTATGACCATGACTGATATCTTTTTCCCTTTTTCGTTGAATGTCTTATCATTTTGTCTTCAATTGGGTGTTCCATTAGCATAGCTAATTTTGCTACCTTAGATTGTATATATGCTTTTGTAATCTGCTATTGCTAACCTCTATTATGCTAATGTATGACTCTTTGGGAAAAATTATTTTTAACCTTTCTTTTACATTATGAATTTTAAAAGTTTATTTTAGTTATATTGTTTGCTTTACTAAAACCTGAATTATTGAAGGGGTATTGAGAATTGGGATATTGAATTCGACTTTCAATTTTAGGTTGAGATATTCCTGAAATCTTGTGACAGATGGCATCCTGTGACAGTGTCCTTAGACTTGCAGCACCCAAATCAGGTTGGCGAGCAAGACCTCCCAGACAGCGATTTCAAAGCCATCGTGCCCCCAGACCAGGAGTTTTGGCTCATTCTCGAACTGAGCAAAGAGATGAGGTATCACAAACTCCTTCAATTAGGCAGATAATGAGACCTGCATATCAAAGAGAGCTAGAGGTCAGGCCACTAGCCCATCCCATGGCAGAAGATCGAGCCCTAGAAAGATTCCTTCATTTTTAGCCCCTGAAGTCCCATTAAAAACTAGATGACTGAAAGGATGAAAAATAGATGGAAGATCTTGAGGTTATATTTGATACTCTGTGCTACCTTGATGAACAGAAGGCTTGATTTGCCACATTTCTCTTGGCGAGATCTGCTCAAAGTTGGTGGAAAATAATAAATCATTGCTAGATAGCCTCAGAAACCTAAAGGACATGGGATAATTTCACTAAAGAATTTATGGATAAATATATACCTCTGGTGGTCAAGCAGTCTAAAGAACGTGAATTCATGAATTTGATCCAAGGAAATCAGACTGTTAGTCAGTGTGAGGCAACCTTCAGCCAGCTCATCCAATATGTGCCCTATGTTTAGAATGATGAAAGCTAACAAATTCAACGATTTATCCAAGGACTACGACTAGAGTTGAGATGGAGTTTAGCCATCTTCGATTTATCAAATTTCAACTAGTAGTCAGTAAAGCACTGCAACTAGAATCGGAGTTGCAGAAAATTAGAAAAATTGAAAAAAAGGGTAGAAAGGGAAGATTGTCTCCAGGTGGACTGAGTGGCACTAGTAAGAAACCATGGAGGCCACAAGCTGAGGGTGTAACTCAGAGGACTACTCGGACAGATGGAATGGTGAATCAAGTTCAAGAAAAAACACCAGTAATATGTGGATTTTGTAGGTCAGTATGGCATGAGGAAGCAAACTATTGGCAAAAACAGGGTAAATGCCTATGCTATGGTAGTAGCTAGCATCTTGTGAAAGATTGCCCAGGAAAGAAAGGTCCAATTTCGACAGAAAAAGGAAAAGTAGAAAATCTAGGCTTGTGCCTATGCCCTCACCAGAGAAGATGCACCAAATCCTAATGAGGTAGTAGAAGGTATGATCACTATCTCCAAAACTTTTGGTAAAGTGTTATATGATCCCAATATTTCTTATTCTTTTATATCTATTGAATTCTCTGCAAAACTGAATATGAAACCTGAAAATATGGCATATCAAGTAGAAGTGAGAACACCTTTAGAGGTAGGACTAGTCATTGATATCATATATCGGGATTGCTTGTTTATGATTGAAGGCTGCGTTTATCTAGCCAATTTAATACAAATGCCTATACAAGGATATGATGTAATTCTTGGAATGGATTAGCTGTACAGCCACCAAGCACAAGTGAATTGTTTCACTAAGTACATAACACTCGGGGGAGGGACATTGATATCTTCACATCCTTCCATAGATAAAACCTCTCTGATACTGATCATATCAATTGTAGAAGCCAGGCAGATTCTGAATGAGGGTAGAAAAGGATTCTTGGCATACCTCATCAACAAACCTCAGGACACGATCAGAATTGAAGAAGTAGAAGTGGTAGCAAAATACCCTAAAGTATTTCCTGAAGAGTTATACTCGTTGCCTTGTGATAGGAAAATAGAGTTTGTTATTCATACTCTCTCGAGAGCTATGTCGTTTTTAAAAACTGCATACCGGATGGCACTTGTTGAACTTAAGGAATTGAAGAGTCAGCTACATGCGTTGTTAGAAAAGAAGTTTATCAGACCTAGCACGTCGCCTTGGAGGGCTCCAGTACTATTTGTCCAGAAAAAAGATGGGTCTATGAGAATGTGCATCGATTATCAAGAGTTAAACAAGGTCACTATCAAGAACAAGTACCCACTACCCCACGTGGAAGAGTTATTTGACCTCTTATAGGGATCAAGAATCTTTTTGAAGTTAGATTTAAGACAAGGGTATTATCAGCTAAAGATAAGAGAAAAGGATGCTCCAAAGACAGCTTTCAATTCTTGATATGGCCACTACAAATTTATGGTGATGTCGTTTGGCCTAACCAATGCCCCGGCAACATTCATGGATTTGATTCACTGGATATTCAAACCCTATTTGGATCAATTTGTGGTTATCTTTATTAACGATATCTTAGTTTTCTCTAAGTCTAGAGAAGAGCACAGAAGCACTTACACATAGTTCGAAGACCTTAAGAGAACATCAGATGTATGCTAAGTTCAGTAAGTGTGAGTTCTGGATAGAGAAAATAGCCTTCTTGGGTAATGTAATCACTCAAAATGGGATAGAAGTTAACCCTTCCAAAATAGAAGTGATTGTCAATTGAAAAAGACCTGAGAATGTTATGGAGATTCGAAGCTTTCTAGGATTGGCCAGCTACTATCGAAGATTTGTTCAAGACTTTTCCAAGATAGCTAGCCTACTAACCAAGTTGACCTAGAAAGATGAGCCATTTGTTTGGTATGAAGAGTGTAAGAAGAGCTTCTAAGAACTGAAGAAACATTTGACTACAACACTAGTATTAGCCCTTCTAGATGGGTTAAAATATTTTGTGGTGTATACAGATACCTTATATAAGGGTTTAGGATGTATCTTACTGCAAAAAGGGTATGTTATTGCCTATGTATTTAGGAAGTTAAAGCCTTATGAGGAAAACTACCCCACATATGATTTGGAATTAGCAGTAGTTATCTTTGCATTATCAAAATAGAGGCATTATCTTTATGGGGCTATATTTGAAGTGTACACAGATCACAAAAGCCTCAAGTATCTACATTCGCAAAAGGATTTGAATATGAGACAGCGAAGATGGATGGAATTTTTGAAAGATTATGACTTTTCCATCAATTATCATCCTAAAAAAGTGAATGTAGTAACTGATGCTCTGAGTCAAAAAGCAGGAATAACTCATTTGAAAGGTGTGAAGACATTAGAAAAGTTGAAAGCAAATGCTATGATAAGACTAAAACAACAAGTTTAGATTGTAGGAATGAGAGTACAATTGAAATTGTATGAAGAAATTCGGCAAGCTCAAGCCAGGGAGAACTGGATGTTGAAATGGAAAGAGACGGTTAAAAGCTCTATAGAGTCTGAATTAAGCACGGATAGTCAAGGTATCCTACTCTATAGAAATAGAATCTGTGTACCAGAAAAGATAAAGGAAAAGATATTAGAAGAGGCACATTGAACAAGATACACCGTGCATCCTGGAGGAACGAAGATGTACCGGGACTTAAAGAAATAGTTTTGGTGGAGTGGTATAAAGAAAGATGTAGTAGACTTTGTGCAGAAATGCTTGACCTGCCAGTTGGTGAAAGCAGAACATTAGCGACCGTCAGGTTTGTTGTAGCCACTTCCCATCCCAGATTGAAAATGGGAACAAGTGACTATGGACTTTGTGATTGGTTTGTCGAAGGCTAGATGAGGTTATGATAATATTTGGGTAGTAATAGATCGACTAACAAAATCCTCACACTTTTTACTAGTTGGAACTGACTATAAGGTCGAGAAATTGGGAGAATTATACCTTATAGAGATTGTCAAATTGCACAAAATCAGAGTAAGTATTGTATCTGATAGGGACCCCAAATTTACATCAAGACTTTAGAAGAGTTTACAAACAACTCGTCCACAAACTAACGGACAATAGAAAAGTGTCATTTGAATTTTGGAGGATATGTTTTAGGCATGTGTTCTGGACTTTGATGGAAGTTGGACTCAACATCTATCTCTAATTGAATTTGTCAATAATAATAGCTATTAGTCTGTCATTTAAATGGCACCATATGAAGTATTGTATGGTCGAAAGTGTTAGTCTCTGCTATATTGGGATTTATCGGAATATAAAGGTACCACTAAAGAGTCTCCAGGGATTATAAGGCCTGAACTAATCCAAGAGACTATAGATAAGGTGCATAATATAAAATAATGGATGAAGGTTGCCTAGGATCGACAGAAGAGTTATGCTGATAGGTGGAGAAAAGACCTAGAATTTGAGATTGGTGATCGAGTGTTTCTCAAAGCGTCTCTGCAAAAAGGGATTAGAAGAATAGGAAAAGTTGGAAAACTAAGTCCAAAATACGTGGGGCCATATGAGATATGTGAAAGAATTGGACCAATAGCATATCATCTATTGTTACCCCAGAGTTTAGCCGAGATACATGACAACTTTCATGTGATGTAGCTACAAAAGTATTACCTAGATCCGTCTCACATCATATCTCATGAACACAAGGAACTAGAAAGTAACCTATCATATGAGGAACAACCAGTTCGTATCATTGATAAAAAGTTTTGAGAGCTTAGAAATCAAAAGATTCCTTAGGTAAAGGTGCTGAGGCGCAATCACAATATTGAGGAAGCAACTTGGGAACAAGAGGATCTCATGCGCCAACAATATCCCGAGTTGTTTCAATATTCAGGTGAGAATCTGGGGACTAGAATCTTTTAGGGGGGAGGTCTGTAACACCCGTAAAATTTTATTTATTTTATTTATAATATACGATTTTATCGTTATTTGAAAATTATATGAACTTCACGTTATTAATTATTTTAAAATTTTTATGGGTTAAATTATAATTTTTGTAGACTTAATTGTGTATACTTTTGATCAATTTGGGGTTAATCATAATTTTCTAAAAATTTGGGGTAAAATTGCATAATTTAAAATTTTATATTAAAAAAAAATGAAAACCAAACAAAAAAATTAAATTTGAGTGCGGGCAAGGTACTCTTTTCTCTCCCCACTTTTTCTGTCCTTTTTTTCGTCTTTCCTTTTCTTCTTCCTTTTTCTATCTTTTCTTCTTTTTTCTTCACTGAAGCTTTACCACCATTTCTGGCCATTTTTCGGTAGCTCTTCCACTACTCCAAACCAACCAAACTCATCCCCTCACCACAACCAATACCTTCCCCACCTCAAACCACCAACCGAACAATGGAGCAGCGGTGGACGGAGGAGAACCAAGGATTGCATATCACAGTGGTTGCTGGGTTTTTTCTTTTTTGGTTACCATTCTCTACTCTAAGGGTAGGGTTGGGAAGATCTTTATGAGAGAAACACAATGGTACCATTGCATGGCATTTTCGACGATGGCAAGACAGTGATCGGAGCTCGTCAATGAAAGGAGAAAGTGGCAGTTTTTGGACCGTTTTGGCGTGTACACTGCTTAGAATTGGAAACAAAAGGTGGTGTTGGAATCCTTATGATGGAAAGAACAATCTAGTCTTGGAGTTTTATTTTCCGACGGCGGCGGAGAGATAGTCTCCTAGTTTCGATGCAGTGATCATCTCGGTGCTTTTAGTTTATGGTTTTGAGCTTTCATTAGTGAAATTAGAATATATATATATATATATGTGCATGCATGTTTGTAGTTGTTAGTTTTATCCAGGTCGAGCCTTTGAGTTGATATAGGTATTTCGATGATTATTTTTCTATGCAAGGAATAGGGTAATGGGAGATATGATTTTGGACTCGTATGTTGGTTAATAATAAGTTGAATATAAATTTTGATATTGAGAATCATTATAAGTTAAATTGTGTTGGAATGGGAATTTGACTAGGGATTTATGCATGAATGTTGAATCTGGAGAAGTTTAACTCGTAGCATATTTTCTTGATTAAGTGACAATGAGCTAGGCACCAACGAGCAGTAAGATCAATTTTTGGCTATTGCTGTTAGGACTGCAAGAGGTGAGGATCTCCCGTTCTAGGTATTACTTTGTTAAGCTAATCTAAATTGTTGGAAACCTCTGTGAGGGTCTTCCAATCTAGCGTTATATTTCTTATCCATGATTGTAATAAGCCCCTATGTGGGTTTCTCAATTTCTAAATCATATTCTAATCTGTATTTAGAATTTGTTTGCTATCTATTTTCTGTTATCTGTTATTTGATTTGAATATCCCCGTGAGGGTTATCTCTGATGTCGATTTTCTTTTCTGTCTGTTTAGGTGCCCAAAACTTCTATCTATTATCTGTCTATCTTGTATTTGTACTATCTGTATTGTATCTGGTGCTTTGTTGGCATATCTATTATCGGCTCTGTATTCATTGGCTGTGCTGGCTTATCTATTTTGTTCATTGTTTTATGTTGCCTTGATGGCATACTATTCTATTTTGTTATAATCTGTTGACCTGAAACTGACAGTGTGCTAGGGATTTTCCCCTAGGCATCTATATAAACGGTTATTTTGTTATTAGTACGGTGATATGTGGGCCAAGGGCCATACTGGCGGTCTATTTGGTTATGTAGGGGCATGCTAGGGATTCCCCTTGGATGTCACCGGTATATTATGGATTTTTCCCTGGGTACGGGTGATATGCTAGAGATTTTCCCCTAGGTATCAGAGGTGCGCTATACAGTTCGTATAGGTATCTGCCATATACCAAGCTGAAACACTTAGGTAAATTTTCTGTCTATCTAGTATAAGGTAAATCTGTAATGCATGTCTTATAGCTTTTTCTTGGAATGCATATGCTTTGGGTTTGACTTGCCTATATGATTTTCATCTGTCTGTAATTTTTTCCTAGAGTAATAAGGCAGGAGAGTTTCCTGTTTGCTTTTTCGTACTGTCTATCTGTTCTTCCAAATTCTGTTATAATCAGTCTGAAGAATTATATTTTATCGAATTGAGTTTCTCCTTGGTACATACTATTGTTAATTGCACGTATCCCTCACTAACTCATTGGACTTACCCCCTTTGCATTTCATAATCTTTCAGACAGGGATGGGCTCAAGAGGACGTCAAGTTGGAGAAAGAATTTAATCATTTTGTAATAGAGCTGGAATTGAAATTAAGTATGGAACTTGCAACTGTTTGGTTGACCTTAGCAACCTAGTGATGTACATATTTTGTTTGAAGTTTGTAGTATAAGATGAAATGATGATTTAATCTATCAGAGACTGTAATATGACTTAGTTCCTAGAACTCTTTTGGTATTTTCGTCTTGTGGTTTGTTAGGTATTGGTGGAGTCAGTATTAATTTTGAGATGTTTGAATTTATGAGCCTACAGTTGAATTATAACTCTAAGATATAAGTTTGAATCAGAGTAACGCCTCAACTTAGGTGCTGTCCTTAGAGGGGGTGCTGCACTTTAGATCCTCTATTTATTCCCTATTATATTTTATATTTTAAATTGTTATATTTATACCAAGTATATTTAATTTTCAATCAATTATTTTTATAAAACAATATTTAATATACATCACTGTTCATGAAATAAAATAGGAGATGGAATAAAAAATAAAGGATTTAAACCTTGAAAAAGTTGACACGAAACTAAGCCCATTATTCGTGAAAATTGAAAATGTATCCATTTGTTTCCAAAATAAATCTCAAATCATTTAAATTTTTTTCTTAGAGAAAGTTAAGCATGAATATTTTAATTGAAAAGTGTTAACATTTTGCATGGACATTTTGCTCCAAGAAAATTAGCCATTTAACACTTTGATTAATGACAAGAAAAACATAAGATTTGTGATTTGGATCTGCTCGCTATTACATTATAATGAGTATAAAATAAAAACTTTTCTAACCTTTTCTAGATAAATTTTTGATTGAATATGAACAAAGCCACAAAAAAATGTAGGAGCTTAAGCGTGATCGTAACTTTGTTTTTTTTTTTTATAACTTTTGGCCCCTTAAATTTTCCTTTCACTTGTAGTAAAGGGGGCTAAAGCGTGATTAGAATTTTTGCTGAAACTTTTTGACCCCGAATTTCCCTTTCACTTGTAGAATAGGAAAGAATTTGCTGCAATTATGCCATTGTGAAAGGATGCTGCCGAAAATGAAGTTAGTTTTTTTTTTTTTTTTTTGCTTTTAAAGTTATCAAAATAAAATCAGACTTCTACTCCTAAAACGTGATTGCATATGGTCAAGGCTTAATATTTTTTTTGTAAGAATGAGTACATGTCCTTTTCTAACTTTGGAAGTAGGTATTTATAGTAATTAACTGCTTAGTAAGTTTTGATCCACTTAAATTTAGGTGTCTATTAGATGGATTTGATATATTAGCTTCATTGGTCCTTTACTTATTTAATTATTTAATTAAATTTTTTATTTATTTTTAACTTTTTTACTGTTATGTTCTTATTTTTGGGTACCAGACTTTCATTAGCCTCAAGCAATGTTACTGTTTAGGACTTTCATCAGGTATTAGGTATTTCTCTCCCTTCCATTATTTTTGAGACTTATTCTGTTCCATCAATTTTTAAAATTTTATCATTTTTCTTTGAATTTGTATTATTTCGGTCTTTTTTATTTTTGATTTCTCAATTTTTTTTTTGATTCTTAATAGTTGAAGATTTTTCTTTTTCTGATTTTGGGGTTTGAACAATTAAATGAGCTATTTTGAATGTTAAGACTAAAGAAATGATTGCATCTGGGGTGGAATTTGATGAAGGAATTGAAACTAAGGGAAATATGTGGGTTTTGAAACAAAAGCTTGATCAGTCCATGTATGTTACCATGCTTTAAAATGAGTGCATAAGCCATGATTGCACCTTTTCCTTTAGCGATACGCTACCAAACCATTCATGAACTTTATGGTTCATTGAATGAAAATAAAAATGACAAATTTGATTGCCTGAGGTAAAATGTTTTCGAGTTTTATAAGCTCAATAGTTGGTTAAATCCCTCCCCATATGAACCTAAGTGCTTGAAATTGGGAAAATATGAGGATCTTTCTAATAATTTTGGTTAAGAGATTTTCTATTTGCACATTACAATATCTGGAGATACAGTTTACCCCCTTTCTCAGTTGGTTTTGTATTTGGCAGGTTTTCAATGATGCAATTGAAGCATTGCGCATCTCGTATAGGAAGATGAATCCATTTTATAATGTACCATTTACAACTACAAACATGGGTTCTGCAATGCTCGCCATAGATCTGGTTAAACAAATCCTTCTATTAACTTTAGAAGCTCGATTAATGAATACATAACTTATTGACATCATTCTAAGCTTGATTATTACAAGGATGGATGGGGCCAAACCACTCAATATCTACTACTTGTGCAATAAGCAACTTCTGTATACTGAATGCTGCTAACCACATCATCAGAGCTAAAGCTGTAAGTCACTTGCCTTCTTTTAATGTTCAGGCTGGAGATCCTCATGCCCTTATAATTTTCTTTTATATTCTTTTGTGAATCAACTAGGAAATGTCCAAAGATAGAACATGCTATCTCTTATTTCCTGTGTACTGATGCTTGTTGGGATCTTGCGTGACATGATGCTTTGTGGTAGCTCAAATGCAGCTATCATACCAATTGGTAACTGTTTTTTTTCTTGCTCACATATTTTTCAAATTCTCAATTCAGTTTCCAAACCATAAACTTTGGTGTAAGATAGGGAGGCTTTGTTGCATGCAGAGCACTGGCACAAAGAAATGTTGATCTTACTAAAACCTCACGTCCTTGGGATAGTGTAAAGTTCTGTTTATTTATCTTTAAATATAGTTACAGGAATTTGATGGGAAAATCATCTAAAAATCAAATGTTATGCCATAGTAATTCATGATCTAATTTTAGAAATATTTCTCTATTTTATTCTCACAATTTTTGTTGTTATATTTGCCGAAATTTAGAGTACAAAGTGAAGCTATCATATATTGCCTTTCTTTCCAAATGACATGTTATATTGATAGTTGATTTTTCTTATCTTCTGCTCTTTTGCATGTAAAATTTATGAACTATTAGCAATAATCGTTGAAAAAAACTAGTTTATTTGATCAGTCAATAGTAGCATCATTGCAACAAATTGTATAGGATTTGTATAGTCTTGTGCTTGTTGTGAACACTTGAATTTCCTTACCTAATGTTTCTATCTTTCTAATCAACATGGTTGAGTATTATCCATTGTTCACGATTTGAGTTCTGTGTTTGCATATTTGAATCTATGTTGAACTCAGCAGTCAAACTAGTTAATATGCCAGTTGTATTTTAAAATAAAGCCCCATAGTTTTTCGATTTCAATTATCACTTCCCTTATAACTTAATTTCTGATTTTTTTACAGAATCGTCATGGATTTGTTATGGGAGAAGGGCTGGAGTATTGCTTTTGGAGGAACTTGAACATGCCAAGGTATTTGAAATTCCAATTGGTTTAAGAGTTAATATTTCTATGATGCATGCAAAGGAATTCCATGTGGGCTAGCTTATTCTTAAAACTAAAATTTCTAATTATTTATGGATGAGCAGAATAGAGGTGTAACCATCTACGCTGAGTTTCTTGGTGGAAGCTTCATTTGTGATGCTTATCACATGACAGAGCCCCATCCAGAAGGTATATCCCTTTGTTTTCTTCCGCCAACAAATTAATGAAAATTGTTCTTATTTTTATTTTCCTTTCAACTATGATGGTTGTAAATATTGTGATAGCCGATGACTTAATCTATGTGGTTTTTTTCTTGTTTGTGCCAGATTATTTTGATAGTAATTTGGGTCCACTTCTTCTTTTTTTAATAGAGTAGGTTTCCCCCCTTAGCAGCTATTATAAATTTTTACTTGTCCATGCATATCCAGCCCTTTACTAGTAGTAATGCTTCAATGCCCTTGTTGAATGATCGTCTCTCCAAATTTGATTTTCAAAAGTAAAATGCGAAGAAATTTTAACTTCTCCAAATTTGATTTCTTATTTTTTCACAAAATTGTGAACTTCTTTGGAAGAAATATGCTTGATAGTAAGTTTGAAAAAAGGGTCAAAACTAAACATAAAAGTTTTCTTTGATAGAAGACTTGCAATTTATGGTCCCTCTGGTTCACCCTGTTGCCATAATCTGGTCTAAGCCGCCACCTTTGTCATTCTCAAAGTTGCTATTGTTTTCTACATTAATTTTTAATTTTCAATTTCCCTATAACCTTGGATATTCTGATTAGGCTGAATTTTGTTGTTATTTATTGGTTAATCCATTCGTGGTTTAGGAGTATGCAAGAAAGTGTTCGTACGTGCATGTAGAGTCATAGCACTATATCAAGTAAGTGCTTTAGTGTAGCAAATTGTTGGCTTGGTAGAAGCAATGAAAAACCAATTCAAACATAGGCTGTATCCTTATTTCTGCAGCTTATGTTGAGTTCATTACCTGTAGGACATCAGTATGTGATCAACTATTAGAATAATATTTCAGTGATTCTATTCCTATTTTATTACAGATTTTTCACACTTTTTGATCAACCCTTTTTGGGTTAAAAATGATTCTAGAAACCATGTAAGCCTTGTGTTTCATATCTGCATAAGGATCTTACTTAGCTAGTTTTTTGAAAGCTTTAAATTACTATTGTTGCTTGTACTAGGACTTTGTCTTAGAAAAGACTAAGGTTACTTTTGTCACCTCAAATGCAAACATCTTTCTTGCCTTTGAACCTGGGAATGCTATGTTTTTCCATTATGTATCTATGTTTACTTTCTTCTAGATGCTTCAATTTTTTCATAAGCACTTAAACATCTGTGTCTATGTATATCTCAACTGGTTGTTTGAGATTTTTATGTTCTATGATTCACTTGTCATTTTGTTTGTGTATTTGTTGAATAGAGCAAACAACAAGTGCCAAAAAGAGAAAAGGAAGACAATTAGTTGTGGGCAATGGTAACCTTAGGTTTTGAGGACTATATAGTAGCATTGAAAGCCTATTTGGTCAAGTAGAGAAAGGTATCGAAGTTCCCTAATCATCTCTAGCTCTAAGTTGTACTTTTCCTTAGGAAGCCATTTTAGTTTTATTGTTTCACTTATTTGTAGTATGTTCTGCACTGTGCAATAAATTAGCTAAATTGTCGTATTTAAATATTCTTTGTCTTGATGACTGGTGTTTTTTCAACTATAATTAAATGATATCAGAGTTCAAATCTGACCTTTTTTGTCTTTACTTTGGTTGTCTATGATGATTTTGTGGAACAACCTCAATATTTCAGTTAGACATATGAAAATAATCATGTTGTATAACTTTTTCTTAACATCGTTTGGTTCTTCACAATACTTATTTAACCATGGATTGTTTGCCATGGTGACACCAAGGGACCCGCTAGGTGTGCTGATGGATCTGCAAAGAAAGATACAATTGGAACTCAGCTGGGTTCTGATACATAGGTGGCTTTTAAATTTTTATGTTGTACCTCACGGGTTGTTCGCATTATTAATACCCCTCATTTGTCACTCAGAAACAAAGTGTTTTGCTTATTTTCTCCCTATAAATGACTTTGGCAGTTTGCTCATCAAGGATCTTTTTCACAAGGTTTCACCTATTCGAACTCCCAAATTGAATATTAAGTAAGATTCCTCTCTCCCCCCCTCCCCACCCAAAAAGAAAAAGAAAAAAAAATTCTCTTAGGTGTTGTATCTCTTTCTTTCCATGCCTGTATTTGCCCTTGTAAGTTTATTTCATTCTGGTGATATACCTTATGGAAAAGTAACATTCAATATGCGCTCACTGCACTAATATATATACATAGATATGTATTTATCCTTTGACTCTGTTTACTTTTTTGTAAATTGAAGTTTTTCCTTACTCATGCTAGGTCATATAAGGCTTTGTCTATAGTGCAGATTCTTGGATAATGATTAACAAATTATTGATAGGGCTTTATCTTTTACAGTTTTGTTTCTCTCTCGTAGAGGTTTTTAGCTTTTGCTCTAAATTTTTGTGATTACTTATGTATTTAGGTAGTCCTGTAAAATATTTTGATAACTTGTACTTATGTTAGTAAAAGTGAAGACTTGAGGAAGATCCACAAGCTTTCTTGTAATCATTAGTGACATGACAAAATCTTCTATGCATTCGTGGTGCTATTGGGTGCTCTAAATCAATAGGTTAAAACTTAAATGAGGCCTTTGGAGATGAATAGATAGAAAATATCTTGCTACTGATGAATAGAATCAAATGAGTGGTTTTGGCTTGTAGGCTGAAAGAATTGCTGTGTTTTTATCTAACAGAAATCTATAAAATTTATTATGTCCAAATGCTTGAAACTACAGACTAGATAAGAAAGAACAAACATGCAAAACATTTCAATAGAGTCATTTTTAGGATCTCTTCTATTTTCTGCACACAGTTTGAGATGGCAATGAAAATTTGAAACATTGTCGAAACAATGTATAATTTTCTGAATGTCTGTTGAACCAATATTTGATGAATAAATTATGCTCAGTAAAATAATGAATACGAAAGTTAAATTAGATGATCTTCTGAAGAATGATTGTTAACAACCTAAAAGTGTGTTTTCTTGAGGAAAAAGATGCAGTTTCTTGCTCTCTGTATACTTTTGCAGATTGATCCTCTATGCTGACTGGATGCATTGCTAATGACTGGTTTTTCTATTGTTTATACTCTCTTTTCTTTTACAAATGATACCTTGCTTTTGTTTATTTAAGGTGATTTATTGTCATGTCCAAATAATCTATGTGCTGTTTCTTTCAAAGCTTTGCTGTCAAGAGAATAGAATGTGGTTGGCCAGTATGAAGCTAAGAGCAAGGATCTGGCTCCTCTCTTTGCTTAGTTCATTTGAGGATATAGCGGTCGGTTGATATTGGATGATGTACCTGGAATCTTATACAAACTTCTATATCAAAGAAGTATAGCAATACAATTTTTATTTGCCAGTTTTTTCATTTGTAAAGCCTAAAATTCAGTTATGTTCTCTACATTTTGTTCCTTAACTGCTTTGAGTATCTAATATTCGAAGGAGAGTCTGACTAAGGAAAACATACACAAAATTCTCTTGAGCACAAGTTAGAAAATGTCAAATTCTATTGTGCATTTAACCCAATATAAGAAGAATTATGATGAAAACATATGAGAAGCTCCATGGCCAAATGCTTAGTTCATTTTGTGGAATTCTTGAAAATTCAATAGTAAGTCTTTCGTATGTAGGAGAATGCTGTTGTTTTCGTGCTTGAGTTTAGAGGCATGTTCTCTTCCTATTAAGTTGAGCGTGTCAACCTTTCGTGCAGTTAAGTCACTCTTTGTATTTTATTAAACAAAAAGGATGCTTTGTTCATTGAAAATTATTATGATCATCCAATAAAAAAGATTTTTGTTTTTTTCAAATGAATGACTTGAAAAACTGTTGATTCCAATATTATTATAAAGTTGATACTTGTAAAGTGAACATAATCTTATGTAATAATTGATCAATCATATTATTAAGAGGTTTTGGTGAGAAAGGATTAGTGCTTGAAAGTAACAATTTAAAATTTCTATATGTTCTTCATTATTTATATGAGGAAGGCTTTTATTAGAGTATACAATTCCAAACGGCATATTGACATAGAATAAAGTTAATTTAAAAAAATATTCCGAACATAAACATATAGTCAAATCATTTAGATTATTAAAGCTCTGCACTCTTTAACAACATTCGACCCAAAAAAAAAACAAAAAAAATAGAGAAATTGCTTCTTACCTAAAAAAATTTCTGCAAATTACTGTCGAATGGAAAACCTCTAAAAAATAGGGTGCATGTTATGGGAAGAAACAATCTACAGACACAGCCACGGAGCTGTTCAAATCTATCCGATTAATTTACACTATATTTGGTTCATAAATTTGGTAAGGAAAAGAAAAAAAAATGCTAAGAAAAATATTTTTAATTGTTTAATTGATAAGATAAGAAATAACTTGGGGGAAAATATTAGTATATCTAAGGAAAATAATTTTTCCTCACAAAATGATAAGAAAAATGAGGAAAAATCTTATTTGAACTCTCTCTTATTCTCCATCACATTCATCACCCATCTTTTCCATATCCATTCCTTCATTATTTTCTTTAACAACCAAATAAATTTAAGATTTTATATTTTTTTCTTTAATACTTTCCTTTCCTTTCCTTATCAAAATCCTTACACTAAACATAGTTTAAGGATTTTGATAAGGAAAGAAAAGTATTAGAGAAAAGAAAAAGAAAACAAAGATATATAAAATTTCACTCGTTAAAGAAAAAACTGAAGAAAGAGATGGAGAAAAGAGGAGTGATAAATGTGTTGGAGAATAAGAGAGAGTTTAAATAGTTTTTTTCCTCACCATAAAAACTCATTTTTCTTAAAATTTTCTTTCTTTGGTATTTTTCTTACTAACCAAACAATTAAAAATATTTTTCTTAGCATTTTCTTTTCTTTGCCTCACTAAAATTCATGAACCAAGCATAGTGTTAAGCAGCAAATTGATTGGTTTTAACTCCGAATAATTAAGGGATTAATGGAGGAGAAAGGGAAGAAAGATGAGCGTTGTAGCGATGGCATGATATTCAATGAGGAGGAGATTTATTCAATTCTGGAGTCGTCGGACCTGACGTCCCACGAGAAAGCTTCATTATTGGCTTCCTATTGGACTACTACTTCCGGAACCAATCTGCTGGGGGAGGTTAGTAATTAATTAATTAATTAATTAAGTACATTGTTTTAATTTTAATTTGCTAGCAATAGACATATATAATTACGATTTAATTATATATTTGTCTTTATAAGAAAAAACTCGACAGACGGAATCCAACAAGAAGGAAGAGATCGACGGTCATTTAACCTGCAGTGACGAAGAATTTGATGACTCTCCACCACATAATAATTCATCGTCTCAAAAAGTCAATAGTCATGAGTCGGTCACAAATAATTGGATGCTCAAGATTAATTAATTTATTTAATTTCTAGTTTTAGTTAATTAATGTGGTTTTAATTTGTGCCTTTTCTTTTAATAAAAATATTTTTGTGACGACTTACAGAAGAGGAGATTTCATCAATTTTGAACTCAAACCTCTCCTCACACAATAAATCATCATTACTATTATTAATGGCTTCAAATAATTTGATTGATATTTTAGAATACAAAATCCCAAATATAAATTTCATAATTCACAATTTGAATGTATATTTTTATAAAAGTTGAAAATAATTGAATTAATGTTGAAACTTTAGAAATATCTTCTCTATATAAATAACTAAGCAAACGCCTAAAATTTCATCTTTTATTTTGTTTCTAAGACTGTTCTTAACAATATTGATAGCGGGAAAAGTTCTTCCAATTGCAGCCATTGAAAGACAGAGAAAAGTTCAATTTTGTTTTCTTCATATATTCACTTGCCTTTATATTTTTATCTTAATCTTGAAGGCAAAAAAAGAGATATGCTTTCTAAGACTTTTCTTCACAATATTTATAGGGAAATTTTTCTTTCTTTATTTCTTTCTCTTTTTCCCAATTTTAGCTCTTGAAAGATAAAGAAAAATCCAATTTTCTTTTAAATATTTACTTATCTTTATTTTTTAATTTTAATCTTGTTCGAGTTAAACTAAAGGTAATTTGGTTATTTTGCAAGTTTCTTAAGGTTTTTTTTGACTAAACACCAATAATATTTTTTCAAATATATAAAATAGAAGTGACCTAGTGAGCCTAATTTAATTATTTTTATTTATTTTATTTATACACATGTATACCAAGAGTTTGTTACGTTTTGAATTCCTAATCTTATAGTTATATGTGTGAAGATGATGGTACCAAGCCAACAATTTGATTGCTTAGTTGTAAATATGTAACTAATTTTTTTGAGTTTTACAAAATTAAAAAAGGTAAAAATTTAGTCTTCAATAAATTTTAGTTTTATCTTTAGTTAAAAATAAATTAAATACAACCCCATAAATTTAAATAATTAATTTTTTATTTAAGACCCAACAGGAAAAGTTAGATCTTTTAGACATTAATGAATAAATATTAAAAATAGTTATTTAATTAACACTAAACAATTTATTTTTCAAAATTCAAATTATTTAAAGAATAATTAATAAAAAGTTAATATATATATATATATATATATTTCTTTATAATAAGTTTTGGTTGGGGTAGGGCAATGGGCCCCCCCTGGATCCGTCCATGCCCACTTCTTCTCCGTCCCCAATCAAGCCCCAACTCCAGGCATATATAAATTCAATTCTCTAGCTAGATGCATGGTACTAGTATTTATAAATGCGCGCGCGCACACACACACTAGATATTATAAATAGTAACCACAGTTGTATCTATATTATTATTATCATTATTGTTGTATTATATTATATTATATTATATATAGAAAAGCCTTTGTTATCCCCAAAAACGGAAGTTATTTTATGTATTTTTACAAATTTCACCCTTTAATTTTTTCTAAAATAAACATAGAAATATAATATTGAGGATTAAATTAAAAATTCAAGAATTTACATATAGTTGTGATACCAATTTTCAGATTACCAAATTTACTCTTTTACATCTAAATAACTCCTATTAATTTGTGTATAGCCACTTATGTACAAGGAAACTTATTATTTAACCTACAACTACCAAATTACATATAAAAAACTCTTATAATTTTTCAAAAAATCACTTACAAAACTCAAAACATACTATTTCTCCTACACCCACATGCCAAAAGTTTTTTTTTTTTTAATTTTATATATTTGGTTTTCACTTATTTTTTGAAGGATATGGTTTTCAAGGTACATAACAATGAATTTGTCGTATGATTGCAACTATTGTTGATATCTATAAGCGTATGATATCATTTTTGATAATGATATTCAATTTATGTGGAACTGCAATTGTCATCTATTACTTATTTTATATAAATAGATGAAAATTAATGTAATTATGAAGGATTGTTACTCTTAATTAGTATGTGCAATTAATTTGTATTGTAAATTAACTCATACAGGAAAAAATTGATGATCAATGCATGATTGAAACCAAAGCAAAGGAAGGCCAAATACAATTATCGACTGATGAAGTATCAAAAGGGGCTACTTCATTTCTAATGATGAAGTATCATTTTATATATAAACTTGACCACCCAATGCTCTTTTTGAATAGATCCTTGTAGATGGGCATCATATCTTGCGGGAGCTTAAGGTAGTGCCTTCAAATAACATTTGGATTTCATAATTAAAATTCATGAATTGATATATTATTATAAATGAAAAAAGAAAAGAAAAGAAATTGAAAGTTTATATGATCCTAGAAGGATAAAGAACTCAAGATGAATTAGATATAATATAAGTATACTAAATTGAAACTTCCAAGTAAAGCTGAAATTCTAGAGATGATAAAAATAATCAACATAGTAAATAAAGGAGACCAAGGATTTGTAGTGGTTTGGAAAGCCTACTCTACTACTTAAGCCAGGGGACTAAGGATTTTAAACATGCACTTGGATTAGAAATAATAAAGACAGATTACAAAGTATCAGACGCCTAGAACCCGGGCATTGGATTAACAGTAGAGGCTAATCAAAGGATGCAGCCACTTTGACTAAATTACCTAGATGTTCCAAGGCACTCACTCAACTTTTCACTAGCAATATGCTTACAAGCATATCGTGAGAATGAATTCTTTTGCTAGTTTATTAAAAAATAAATACGCTTGTTACTTCCATATTTGTGATGAAAGACTATAGCCACATATTAAACACTTTCCTTTATCACAAAGACAGCTGCATCTTCCAAGGGAAGATTTCCTTGATTGATGCAACGACTAGTTGCCTTGCATATTTCTTTCCAAACCTTTTGATAAGTATTTATAGAAAAGATTGCATAAGAAGGATTGGTCATAATCAAAATCTTCTAGTAAGGAAACCTAACAAACTCCCCCTTTTTTATGATGACCAATGCTGCCTCCCTCTATTAAATGCAATTATAGCATATCTTATGCAAGTGTGCAAGTGAATAGAGAGATAAATTATTTGCATTCTTTAAGTGACAAAGTACCATGCTATTTGTTAGTCATTATACAATAGTGAGTGCCAAAGACAGCAAACCATCATACTAGCAAAAAAGAAAAAAAAAAAAACAAACAAAAGGACTTAATCAAGCATATTCCAAGTATACTAAGCTAGGTTTTTGAATGTCAAAAACATAAACATAAACATAGACATAACTGGCAGCATAATAGTGATGTGAAAAACTTCATTTGTGATGCCTAATCTCTCCTTTCATCATCAAAAAGCTTAGCGATCATGAAAACATTCCACAAATTATGTGGGAAAATTTTTAATTCCTAATTTCTCCTTAAGAAAGCAAAATCGTTCCTCAGTTAATGGTTTAGTGAATACATCTGCAAGTTGGTTTGTTGTATCCACATATTTTATGCAAATGCCTCCATTAGCAACATGATCCTTAATGAAATGATGCCTAATCTGTATGTCCTTAGTGCATGAATAGTATACAGGATTCTTTGTGATGCTAATAGCACTAGTGTTGTCACAATAAATAGGAACATAAGAAAAATGTAAAACAAAGTCACACAATGTTTGTTTTATCCACATTACCTATGTGCAGTAGTTACCTAAAGCCATATTCTACGACCGTGGTGAATAGAGGTACAACATTTTGTTTCTTACTGCACTAACTTACCAAGCATTGACCAAGAAATTGGCAAGTTCCAGTAGTACTTTTGTAGTCAATTTTACATCCTGCATAATCAGCATTAGAAAATCCAATAAGAGTAAAAGAGTTTGACTTAGGGTACCATGGACCGAGTTGAGAAGACCTACCCTTTTAGATATTGAAGAATTTTTTGTGTAGTTTTAAGATGTGATTCTTTTGGATTTCCTTAAAATTGAGCACAAAGACTGGTAGAAAATACTATATTTAGTCTATTCATAGTTAAATATAGCAAACTTCTAATCATCCCTTGGTACAAGGTTTCATCTATGCCGTTCTCTGATGGATTAAGTTCCAACTTGGTGTTATGTGCCATTGGAACTGGCATTTCCTTACAATCCTTTATTTGAAACCTTTTCAATAATTCTCTAGTGTACTTTTCATGATAGAGAAAAATTCCTTAAGGAGTTTATTTAATTTAGAGACCAAGAAAATAATTGAGATGTCCCGTAAGACTCATTTCAAATTAAGTTTGCATGCATGTAACAAAGTCTTCACATAAGTCAATTTTTGTTTCCTCAAAAATGATATCATTAACATAAATTTGTACTATCAAAATGTCATTTTGAGAGTTTTTTTGTGAAAAGAGTATTGTCGATAGCCCCCATATTGAATCTTTTTGATAAAAAAAAAGTTACCTAGATGTTCGTACCAAGCTCTAAAAGCTTGCTTTTAACCATAAAGAGCTTTTGTGAGTTTAAAATCATGATTTGGAAAAGAGGGATTTTTGAAACCTGGTAGCTATTCAGCAAAGACTTCCTCTTTTATGAATCCGTTTAAGAAAGCACTCTTTACGTTCATTTGAAAAAGAGTAAAATTTTTATGAGATGCATAAGCTAAATGCATGCAAATAGATTCAAGTCATGCAATAGGAGCATAAGTTTCGTTATAGTCAATACCTTCTTGCTGAGAGTATCCTTTGGCAACTAATCTTGCTTTGTTTTTGATAACATTACGTTTTTCATCCAGTTTTTGCAAAATATCCACTTAATCCAATAATAGTGTGTTCTGAGGGTCTTTCAAATAAGTCCCAGACTTTGTTTTTGTCAAATTGTAATAGTTCATCCTTCATGGCTATGACCCAGGATTCATCATTTAGAGCTTCTTTAATGCTTTAGGGTTCTGCAAGAGAAAGGAATACAATATTAGTAATATTAGAAAATTCCACTTTTGCATGAGATCTTATGGTAATTCCTACTTAGGGGATCTCCAATTATGTTGTTGTTTGGATGATTCAAGGAGTGTTTGAATTTTCTCAATTTTTCATCGCCATGGTGATTGGACTTCTAGTTGTATCATCTGTTGTAGAATTACTTCTTTCTAAGGTCATAAGGTACTTACCCTGTTGAATAGCTTTAATGACCAGTTCAACTCCTGTAGATTCAATGCTCAAGGTTTCCTTGGCAGCTAAAGGGTTAGTTTCATCAAATACCACATGAATGGTTTCTTAGATTAGTCATTTTTGTTTGTTAAAAACTCTTTATGCTTTGCTAGGAATTGAGTATCCAATAAAAATTTCTTCATCAAATTTTGAGTCAAATTTACCTCGTAGGTCTCTGTTGTTGAGAATGTGACACTTGCATCCAACGACTTGAAAGTAAGAGATATTTGGAACTTCTTCATTCCATAGTTCAAACGACGTCTTTTTGATGAAAGGTCTGAGAAAAACTCTGTTGATCACGTAGCATGCCATGTTGATTGCTTTTCCCCAAAAAGTATTTGGAATACTATACTCATTTAGCATAGATCTCACCATTTCTTGGAGTACCCTATTTTTTCTTTCAACTACCCTATTTTGTTGGGGTGTTTTAGGAGTAGAAAAGTTATGAGCATAGCCAAATTCATCACAAAAATCACTAAAATCCAAATTCTCAAATTCCAGTCCATGATCACTTCTTATGGACTTGATGGTGTGACCCTTTTCATTTTCCATTCCTTTTGTAAGTGGAATGAAAGACTTTAATGCATCATTTTTGTTGGAAAAAAATTGCACCGAGATGAAGTGAGGGAAATCATCCACAAGCACAAGCACATATTTGCCACCACTAAGTGTTTGAGTTTGCATCGGACCAAAAAGAACTAGATGAATGAGATCAAGTGGTTTTGAAGAGGATACATCATTTATATACTTGAAAGAAGTTTTTATTTGTTTTCCCTGAACACAAGAATTGTGAACTTTTTTTTTACTAAAGTTCAGTTTTGGAATGCCTATTACAAGACCTTTTTTTAACAATGTGATTGAGCAAATTCATGTTTGCATGACCTAAGTGTCTCTGCCATTTCCAACTAGAATTTTTTGATGCAATGAGATATTCTACATTTTGGTTTATGAGATCACTCAGATTAATGCAACGGATGTTTCTATCTCTAGTGGTAGTGAATACAATTACACCTTTTCTTGACAATGTAGAGAGAAGGTTGAAATTGTGCATGATAGCCATTGCCACATAATTGGCTAATACTTAGTAGATTGTGTTTTAGTCCTTCTACTTGCCAAACATTTTTTATGCAAGTTCCAGTGTTTTTGCCAATAGTACCTTTTTCTACTATTTTGCCTTTGGTGTTGCTTGCAAACAAGACATTTCCTCCATCGAATTGCTGCAGATCTAAGAAAAATGACTTATCTCCCATCATCTGTCTGGAACATCCACTATCCATATACTATTTTTCGCTTGTTTTCTTCTCATGTTCCTACATCACAGATATTTAAACCTTTAGGTATCCACTTATTACTGGGTCCTTTTTTGTTAGTTTTTTTAACCCATATATACTTTGTTCCAATGTGTCTTTTTATTGGGCATTTATAAGACAAGTGACCAACATGATTGCACGTGTGGTAAATTTTAGGATTTTTAGGAGTTCTATCTATAAGAGGTATTTTCCTTTTCACTTTTCTATTTAGTGAGTAATTTTCTTCCAAAAGAATGTCCACATGCTTTTCTAATTCTTTATTCTTTTGGATTATTCTATTTCCTTTCATCTAACCCCTTTTTTATGATATTGTTATAGACATGAACAATGTCTACTTTTTCACTAATAGTCTTCTGCAATTATTCTTTAAGAGAGTCTAGTTCTATTTCCAACTCGATTAACTAATTATGATACTCAGCATGTATGTTCAATGGACTGGTACTTTCACAATCGAATTCAAAACTTTCAGAATAAAAAAGAATTGAAAGTTGCCTTCTTGTCCGCCATTAGACAATTATCTTTAGCATCAAATTGATCTAAGTCAAAATCGTCCCATGTGATTGTCATTGCTTTAGGTTTGGAACTTTTGTCAGGTTTGGGACTTTTTTTCAACTTTGGACAGTTAGGTCTTTTGTGAGCTACTTCATGACACTCATGGCATATGATTTGCTTTGGTTTCTAAGACTCATTTCTCTTGTAGTTGGATCTTAGGTCTTTTCTGAATTTTCCTTTCACTAGAGTGAGTTGCCTCAGATGCCTAGTAACCATTTCAATTTCCTCATTTATGCTTTCTTTATCAAGGTTTCCCAAGTCATCATTCTAGTTTCCACTTTCAGTATTGAAGGCTATGTTTTTCTTGATTTTGCCTTTGGAACTTTCTTCTTTACTCAGGAGAGTCAATTCATGTAAGGTGAGGAATCTAATAAGTTCACCCATTATCATCTTTTCCATATTTTTTGCTTCACGAATTGCTGTCACTTTTTGATTCCATTCTTTAGGTAAGGAATGTAGGATTCTTCTGACTTGCTCACCTTTTGAGATGATTTTTCCCAGAACAAATATTGGGTTCACAATTTTCATAAAGTGTGCATACATTTGGCTTATCGTTTCTCCTGTTTTCATTGAAAACATTTCAAATTAGTGAGTAAGAAGCGCAATTCGTTCTAGTTTTACCTAAGAGGTTTCTTCATAGGTAATCTGCAACATGTCCCATATTTCTTTTGCTGAGGAACAAGTACTAATGCGATTGTATTCTTCCTTGACGAGGGCACATGACGAAATGTTTTTTGCTTTAGCATTTGTTGAAAGAATTTTCTTATCTTTTGTCGTAAGTTCTATACTACCTTTTGGAAACATATCAGAATTTGTTCGAATAAAGGGCTCATCCATGACAACGCTCCAAAGATCATAGTCTAGGGTGATGAAGAACTTTTGAATTTTATTTTTCCAAGTAGAATAGTTCGTTCCATCAAATAAGGTTGGACGAGTGTGAGATTGTCTTTTTGGATAGATATCAAAATTAGAGGCAGCCATTAGATAGAAGCCAACCTAGCTTCGATGCCAATTGAAAGTTTATATGGTCCCAAAAGGATAAAAAACTCAAGATGGATTAGATATGATATAAGTATACTAAATTGGAACTTCTAGGCAAGGTTGAAATTCCAAAGATAATAAAAATAATCAACATAGTAAATAAAGGAGAAAGGTTTTATAGTGGTTCAACAAGTTGACTCCACTACCTAAGTCGAAGGACTTAGAATTTTAAACCTGCACTTATATTAGAAATAATAAAGACAGATTATAGAGTACCAGACGCCTGGAACCCAGGAACTAGATCAATAGTAGAGGCTGATCAAAGGATGCAGACACTCTGACTAAGTCACCTAGATGTTCCAGAGCACTTAATCAACTTTTCATTAGCAATATGCTTACAAGTATATCATGAGAATGAATTCTTTTGCTAGTCTATTAGAAAATAAATACACTTGTTACTTCCATATTAGTAATGAAAGACTGTAGCCACATATTAAGCATTTTCCTTTCTCACAAAGACAGTTGCATCTTCAAAAGAAGATTTCCTTGATTGATTCAATGGCTAGTTGTCTTGCATACTTCTTTCCAAACCTTTTGATAAGTATTTATAGAAAAGATTGCATAAAAAAGATTGGTCATAATCAAGATCTTCTAGTAACGAAACCTAATAGAAATCATGTTCAATAATCTGATTCATGTCTTTATGGAATCGTGCGGGGGCAGGAATTTGTAATTGCCAGAGTCATGGAACCTGATCAGAATAATTTTGAAGTCACCCAATTAATTATTCTAATAAAAAAAAATTGTCACTATATATACATATATTATTACCAATAATTTTGACATTTTAATTGATATTATCTTGTTACTAAAACTCTTGTTTCTTGTTTCATCTCTTACGCTGCATATCTGCTTCCCTTCCTTCCATCCCCTCACTTCCTTTACGTTATATATCTATACATATAATCTTGTCCACCCAATGCTCTTCTTAATTATCTCTATTTGCGGCCACAACCTCAATTCCCACCTTAATTTCATTATCATTCCTATTGCCAACCTCTAGAAGAGAAGAAAAGTAATAGCTAATATTACTGGGAAAAGAATGCTGATAGAAATTAGAAAAGAAAAGAATTAATATATATGAAAACATAAAATGAAGTCAAATTAATTTTTAATACCACGTCTCTAGTTTATATTCCAATTCTTGTAGTACTAGCAGAAGTACCTGAATAGATAACTTATTTTCCACAAATGAAATAATAATTGTTAGTCTATCATATTTTTCCTTATATTTTTAGTCTATCATATTGCAAAAGCTAGTCTTTTTTTTACCTGTCCACATGGCCAGACAGCCTTGAAAGCGTTGCCCAACGGCCAACATAATGAACCACTTCTGTGCATGCTCTCCAGCAAAGTGTCATTAAATAAGTATTTTCGAATATTATTCCAATGAGACTATGTCAATAAAAGAATTAGAGAGAACAAGCTAATTATTGTTTCTTATTTCAACATGTACAGATATTTATATTACATATAAAGTGTGAAGATTTTAGTGGTGTGTCATTTATAAGTTAACAAAATTAACCTCTCCTTAAAAGATATAGACGAGTTAGTTTTCTTTTATTTTCGTTGTTCTCTCAAAATCTTTGTCCTTCTATTATTTACTTGGGATTGTCTAAAAAAAGTTTAGTTAGTAAAAATTTAATATTAGGCACCCTTCTCTACTAATGCCATGTGTATTTGTTTAATTAAAAAATATTTTTAGTAAATACATAAATATATATTTTTATGGGCAACCTATTCAACCTGTTTCTACTTAATTAAATTTATATTATTTATTTTTATATTAATTTTTTAATGAACTAATCTTCATATTTTTTTCCTCAAATGATCTAAACTATTGATTAACACTAATTAATTATTCTCAACTTCTTTTTTTCATATTTGCATATTATTCTTCTCCATTTTTTCCTAACTTCATCCTTAACAATCAATTATATCAGTCTCTTGCACCATTTTTTCCTCCAAATAACATCCCTTCTCAAATTCCTTATCGTATTCGTCGAATATCTGTTCCTTAATCCTCAAGAATTGTAATACTTTGTTTGATTGTCGTCCAGAGCATTGGAAAGCTTGAAATTTTGTTTAGATAATAATATAGTCTTTACACTAATTAAAAAAATAATAATATAGTCTTTATAATGATGTAATAATTAAAAAGAATCTTGATATCTTTTAAGGTAAAGTCTTTATTTACGGTTATAGTGATATAATAATTGAAAATATATATTTGTTCAATGATTTATGTAATGATTTGATTTGAATAAAAATTAAAATTTTGGAGAAATATTTCAATTAATTTATAGGGAATAAGAATTCTCCCGAAATGAATCTAAACAATATGTTAATTTTTATATATATTTATATCAGCGTGCAACCTTGTTTAGATTATTAGGAAAAAAAATATTTAGACATGCACATGTCATATTGTGACCCAATTGTAGTTTGAAATCTTAAGTCGAGTGACATCTACATAAGAAAAATATATTTTAATGGATTCTATGTATAGATGTGGACTATATTCTATTTTTAAATATCATGTCGAATATTTTTTTAAACATTCCTATATAAGAATTTTATGCAAATTGGTATTTTTAATTTTTATATTACTTTTCAATTCAAAATTTTATATTTTCCGCTGATTATTGCTTCGGATCATCCTCACCCATTTTTCTGCGCCACGATCACTCTCACAATTGGAACCAAGAGTCGTCAGCTCTTGCGACCGTTATTTTCCTTGTTGTCACTATGTTTCTAATTTTTATTTATTATTTATTTAGTAAAATATAAAAACAATCAATGAAAATTTATTATTATTAAAGATTATTATATTTCTTATTTATTTAAAATATAAAAATACTTTCTTAAATATAAAAATTTAAAATTTTAAAAACCTTATGAATTGGCTCATGAACTTTCGACTATAATATATGAATTCCAACTCTATTTAAATTGACTTTATTCATTTTAAACCTTATTCTATAGTAAAATTTTTTAATATTATTTGTAATTTAGCATTAAATGTTAGTGTTTAATAAAATAATATATGTAATATTTATCAAATCCCATTCAATTGAGCCTATTTTGTGTAATGAAATTGGCCTAATATATGACTGAATTTTGAATTGATGATTAAATTTTATATAATATTTAATTGAGAGTGCTTTAAAAATACTTTACCAATTTTTGTATTTCATAGAATATATTTAAATTTGTAAAACATTAAATTGTCTTTTAAAATAAATTCTCAAGTGGTGATGACAAAATATGATGATGAAGTTAAAATGTGAATAACCATTATTTATAAATCAATTATGCAATATTAATTTTTTATACAAATTTAAGAATGGATTAAAGTAAATTTAAATGTTTAAGTCCTTTTTATTAATAGATTTTATTTACTTGAACCTCATTAGAAGGCTTTAATAATCAACGAATAATATACATTTGGTTCAATGAACCAAATACATACAAGTACAAACCATAAATAACTAATAATATAGGTCGTAGGTAATTACAAGCTACTCAACAAGTAGTAGATAATTATAACTTACTTAAGAGGTAGCAAGTACTCTTTTAAATAATGTATCTAACATTAAACACTTATTAAAGGTACCTAATTTTAGACGTACCCTATTTACTTTTCTATTTTCTTCTACTATTTTATTTCATATTAATTTTTCCTTTTATCTATCCTAAAACATTAAAATAAATATATTCAATTTATAAAAAAAATACAGTAACTTATAAAAGAATAATTTAATTATTTTATTTAATTCTTCAACTAAAAAATTTTAGCACGCATATCTTGTGTGTCAAAACTGCAAGTATATATATATATATATATATATATATATATAGGTAACTTACGAATTTAATTTTCCAATTTTATTTAACTTGCTCTGGCAAACTTCAAAACTTCAAGTTGTATTGTGATAACATGCATGCCGTGTAAAAAGTAATACAATCCTCAAAATATTTAACACACTATTAGAATACGATAAGATCACTACCACATATATAAAATCTTTGTGGCCCATTTTTATTGTTGATACCTTCTGTATTTGCAAAGCATATACATATACCCTTGCAACTATATTTCAGGAGAAGAAGATGAAAGGATTTACAAAGAGGACGCTATTTGCAAATATTGCTATGAATATGTGTATGAAGAAGAGCACGTACTCACGGCCCCATGCAAATGTGAAAAATTGGCTCTAATGCATGAACACTGCGCAATCAAATGGTCTGAACAAAGAGGAAATAAGTGTGTTGCCTGTGGAGAAGAGATCAGAAATATATATGTCACTATATCAGTGACTCGTTCTTCGTCTCCTCATGAGCAGACCAACAACGTTGATAAAAACCAAGAGAAGCCAAGTTCCATTTCTAATTGGTAACAAATTAGAAAGTTTTGCTAGCAAAATAAATGGCCTAGCTAATATACTGTTTGGCCTGAGCTTCTTATGTCCTTTTGCAGGTGTTGGAGCTGCTTCCTATGATATGCAACTTGAAATATTTTTTATTCTGACTTTGCTTATATATAGAGCTCATGATGGGGGCGTCGTTTTGTTCACCACTTTGTACTATAACAATGTTGTGCGTACACAACTGTCTTATACATAATTTGATAGTATAAAACGAAAAGTAATCATGCAATATTAAAATAAATTTAAAGAAAGCATCACATATATGTATTTATATATTCATGTTGAATATAAGAGAACATATAACATATCAACACAAATAAAATACACACTAAGTAAAAGAAAACAAACTGGAAGTAGCACGTATCAAATTGAGAGAAAGAAGTGAGTTGAGACCTGCACGGACACATCTTCTTTAAATTCTTATCTGCCTCCTGTTGGTGCCTGTGGACTATTGACAAACAACCTCTTAAACTATAACAACTTACAAACAGTTTAAGGCAGCACTTCTAAAGACTGAACCTTCACGCTAAACTAACTTGAACCTTTGTGCTTAATGAAAATGTGTATGTATGTATGTATGTATGTATGTATGTGTATGAGTATGAATGCCTAGAACGCTTATATGAATTTTTTGATGAAATGACTCTAGACAACACCTATATTTACAGGATCTAAGTGCCTATTCTTATAAGACACGTCCTTGACTCTGTCAGAATAAATAAAAATTATGACCTTTATTTCGATTTTTAAAAGACATAGGTTGCAACTCTTTAAAGAAATTAGACATGACTATTGGAAGAATCACTTTCGGTATTAAAGTCCAAAATTCAAATAAAATTATAATAATAATTATTATTTTTGAATTATTATTATACACTATTCACCTACTCCCATGTCTAAGATAATCTTTAATTCATAGCTCACTCTTTTACTCGATTTGCTTATTCAATACTTCATTAATTTTGACACTTAGTTGTACTAACATCACCTTAATGAGACAAATTAATTGATATAAGTTTTATTAATTTTGATTTCATAAATCTCATTTTATTTACCTCCAAAGTTGGTGGGTATTCATCTTTAGGTGCCAAAATTCTGACTAACAATCCCTCACATAAATGAGCAAATATTCTGAGAAATATGCTTGTGAATGCAGTTGCATAGTAGTGGTTTAACTTGAGTGATATTGCCTTGGGAGAGATAGCTTTTGGCTTTGAACCTTCCTTGGTGAGCATTATTAGGTGCACTTGCCAACCAATAAACGTGATATCTTAAATTATTTGGCTTTTGGGTACACCAAGACAATAATATTGCACCCAACACCACTCAATAGTTAGTTTTATGGTTTAAATGTTGTGTTCATTTTGGCCCTGAACAATTTTTGGTATTCATGAGTTCTACTATGAGAATTCAACTTTAAAAATTCTCATAGCATCGGCCCAATCCTTACCCACATAGGTGACTTCTCATTAAGAGATTCCTCCTGTACCCCTACTCAAAATATCGAGATATGAGAGTTATTAAAAGCAATGCTTAACCTAGTACTTTTCCATGATGCATTGTCAGCTCATCAATGGAATAGGCTAGAGGGTTGTGGCCCCCCATAGTGCTTCCACATCGAGTCATAGTTGCATAACTTGTTTTTTACTTTGAATGTACTTCATGGGATATCCAATCATATAGGTCGGGTTCCCCTTATGGTGACTCAGTTATTTAAAGGCCTCAAACCCATTTCCTCTAATGATTTATTTACTTGCTCTTTATTTACACCTTTAGTTAGCGGATCTGCAAGGCTATTTTGAGACTTTCCATAGTCAATTGAGATAACTCTACTAGAAAGTAGTTGTCTAATGGTGTTATGTCTTCTTTGTATATGTCGAGACTTACCATTATGCATACTACTCTATGCTCTTTCAATGGCAGATTGGCCATCACAATGGATGCAAATCGCTGGCATAGGTTTTGCCCAATTTGAAATATTGTCCAAAAATTGGTATAGCTATTTTGCTTTCTTGCCTGCTTTATCCAATATGATGAACTCTGATTTCATCGTTGATCTAGCTATGCAAGTTTTCTTTAAAGATTTCCATAATATGGCAACCCCACCTAGAGTGAATACATATCCACTTGTGGACTTGGACTCGTTTGAGTCAAATATCCAATTAGCATTACTATATCCCTCAATTACATCTGGATTATCTAGGATAGTGCAATCTATACTTCGTGGTATGCTTTAAGTACCTCAGTACTATGACAATAGCATTCTAATGCTCTTGTCCAAAATTGCTTGTATATCTACTTAGCTTACCAATAGCATATATAATGTTTAGCCTTGTACAGTTCATAATGTACATGAGGCTTCTACTTATACGTGCGTATTCCACTTGAGCCTTTCTTTCTCCTTTGCTTTTGGTAAGTTGTTAGTTTACAGCTATGGGTGTTTTCACTAGGCTACTAGCTGAATCTAGAAATTTCTATTGCACTTTCTCAATGTAGTAAGATTATGTTAGCGCTAGCCTATTATATGTTCTTTCAATTTTAATTCCGAGTATGAAATTAGCAAGGTCAATATCCTTCATATCAAAAGTACAACTTAGCAATTTCTTTGTCTCTTTAATTATGTCATTGTTACTTCCCATAATTAATATATCATCTACGTATAGACATATAATGACATAGTTAATTGGTGTACCTCTAATATATACACACTTGTCACACTTATTGATCTTGAATCCATTGGCTAGATCAAGCTTTAGATGCCATTGTTTAGGTGCTTGTTTTAAATCATACAATGATTAATTAACTTACGCACCTTCTTCACTTAGCCCAAAGCTATAGACCCTTGAGGTTGTTTCATGTAAATTTCCTCATCAAGGTCACCATTTAAAAATGCCATTTTTACATCCATTTGATAGATTTAAAGATTATTAATTGTAGCCAAAGGTAATTAATAATCGAATTAAAGTTATTCTAGCCATTGGCAAGTACGTATCAAAGTAGTCAAAACCTTCTTTTTGTTGGTACCTTTTGACTACAAATCTCACCTTGTACTTGTCTATCATACCATCAAGTTTCACTTTTCTCTTGAAAATCTATTTGCACCCTAAAGGTTTATTTTTAGGAGGTAAATCTACTAGTTTCCAAGTATGATTTTGTATGATGGACTTGATTTCACTATTCACTATTCACTATTCACGACTTCTTTCCATAAAGGAGCCTCAGGAGTAGTTGTCATTACCTCATTAAACATCCATGGTTCACTTTCTAATATGTAAGTGAAGAAATCAAGTCCAAAGGATTTAGTCGTTCTAGCTCTTTTGCTACGTCCAGGCTTAATGTCTTCTTTTTTTGATTCTAGAGCTTCTCAAGGTCATTTATACCTTACTTATGCTTCTTTCCTTTTTCAAAGGAGTACTTCAAAAAATCTTGTGTTCCTTGACTCGATTATCATATTGACTTGAATCTCGTCAATATCAGATTTATGTACAAGGAACTAATAGGAAGCACTATGTTGTGCATAACTAAAAAAAATTCTGTCAACTATCTTAGGTCCTATCTTGACCATTTTAGGAGGTGGTAATCTTACTTTAGCTAGACACCTCCACATTTGAAGATATTGATAGGATGGTGGACGTCTTTTCCATATCTCATGTGTTATTTTTTGTAATTTCTTGTGGAACATCTTATTAAGTAAATGATTTGTAGTCAACATTGCCTCTCCCCTCCCCAACATGTTTTAAGGTGCTCATGTATTAATTAATAATGCATTCATTATTTCTTTTGAAGTTCAATTTTTGCGCTTAGTAATACCATTTGATTGTGGTGCATAAGGTACTATTATTTCATGGATTATTCCATATTATGCACAAAACTCTTCAAAGGGGTGAACATATTCACCACCTCTATCACTTCTAAGTATTTTTATTTTCTTTCTGAGTTGATTCTCAACTTCATTTTTGTAATGTTTAAATACATCAATTACTTCATCTTTGCTTGAAAGTAAATAAGCATGACAATATCTTGTTTAATCATCTATAAAAATTATAAAATATTTTTTCCTCCTCTTGATTGCACTATTTTTAAATCACATATGTCAGTATGAATTAAATTTAATAGTTCAGTGCTTCTCTCTATTGCTTTAAAATAAGTTTTTTGATATTTTTGCCTTAATGTGAACTTCACACTTGGTTTTTGTGCCAAAATCCAACTTAGGTAAGATGCCACCTTTAGCTAATTTACTTAAAGTACCAAAATTTACATGCCTTAGTCTGTGATGTCATAAATCTAGGGACTCCAAATTTACTTTATTTCCATTAGTAACATCTTTTGGTACATTCTTGGGTGTGATGGTTATTACATTCATTTTAAAAAGCCTATCACCCAAATAGCCTTTTTAAACATACATACCATATTTAGTAAGTACAAACTTATCAAATTAAAAAACTAGCCTAAACCTATTTTATGAAGCAAGCATAAGACTTGCCGCTAAATTTCTCCTTATAGTTGGCATATGAAGCACTTCGTTGAGAGTCATCTCCTATTCAGAAGTCATTTTCAGCACCACATTTCCAACTCCATGTATTTTAGAAGTTGAAAAGTTTCCCATGAACAAGTTTTCATCTTTAGCACTCTTATATGTAGAAAACAAGCTTTTATCTAAGCACACGTGTCGAGCGGCCCTAGTGTCCACCCACCACTACATAGGGTTTTTTGTTAGGAACCGCAATTGGTAGATTCAAGTTATTAACACCATCTAAGGGACTATCCATTTCTATAAAATTTGCATGGTCAATCTTTCTCTTCTTTGAAGGCCCGTTCTTCTTAAGAGTTCATACTTGCTGATGATTTCAGTAGTCTTTAGCTTTATGTCTAGATGCATCACAAATATAGCAGTTGCCCTCAAACTTCTTTTTCTTTTTCTCACTTTGTTAGCTAGATGAGTCTCCTTTTTGCTTGTTTGATGGCCCTTTTTCTACTATATTCACTTTGCTCTTATAGTTGTTGTTCTAACCTTTCTTTTTAGGAAGCCGATTATCTTCCTCTATCCTCAAGCTTAAAATCAAGTTCTCAAGGTTCATCTCTTTGTGTTTATGCATCAGGTAGTTTTTAAAGTCCTTCCACCCTGGCAGTAATTCTTTTATCAACACTTCCACTTGGAATACCTTACCAAGCATCATTTCTTTGGTAGCCAACTCGTGTAGTATCATCTGATACTCATTTACCTGAGATAGCATAGGTTTTGAATTGATCATGATAAACTTAATTAAGGAACCTACCAACAATGAATTTCTTCATGCTGGCCTCATCCGCCTTGTACTTTTTCTCAAGTGATTCCCAAAGTTCTTTTGTCATAGCTATCAAAATATATGTTATACAATGCATTAACCAATCGTTGAGTACATAATTCTTGCATAGGGAATCCTTGTGAGTCTATGCATCAAATGCTACCTATAGTTTGCATATCTAGATTTTCCATCAATGCCAGAAGTTCTTCATGCAAGAACCTTACAAGATTTAATGTAGTTAGGTAGACATCTTTTGCTACCATCTCTTAAAATCTTTCTTGTTGAACTTTTTCGATTTCTACACTTGTCCTACTACAATTGGAGTAGTGGCAATTGAGGGAGGAGTAACGGGAGCTTTGTGTGTTCCACTACCAATACTGGTCACATTGGGCTCATTAGAAACATTTGGCACATCATTGTTTGAAGTCATAGTTAATTTCTACAAATCAATACAAAGGAATAATTATACTATTGATTTGGTGAGGTAAAACAGAAGCAAACTACAATTTATCTCCCAGCATTTGAAAAATTGGACAATATATATATATATATATATTTCTTTTTTCAATTTGAGAACACAAATGAATTTTGTTTTTTTACACAGAATTTCCATAGGCCATATATAATGTCTTGTAAATTCTTAACATACAAAGAAAGTCAATGCACAAATTTTATCTAATAGGCCCAGGACAGTAGTAAAATTTTATTAGACAAAAATATTGCTATCAAGAAGACAGAATGATTAATATACGTAATTCTTTGAAAGCTTAGGAACTAACACTGTGTAATTCTTAAAAGACAAACTAGATAGATTATATGTAACCAAGAGAAACTACAACGGTGGTTAGAATCCTTGAGCACATTATATCTACATACAAAACATGACAAGAGTGGTCAAAAGTCAAATTTTAAATGGACAAGGCCAACTCTAACAAAGCAAACTTTCATAAAGATAAAATGACTTGTGCACTACTCTTTTACATGAAATACACAATATATAAATTTAGTTTTGTGGAGATTTAGGAAATAGGCAGAAGAATTAAAGTTTAGAATGTTATAAGTTTTATAGCTTCTAAATTATCTGGAAACTTCAAGGCACACACTGATTATGGTACTCCAGTAGAGGGAACAGTAAGACTGTAAAATTGTAAGTATATTATGTGTGCACAAGTATCTTATATATAATTCAGTAGTATAAAATGAAAAGTAATTTTATGCAATATGAAAGCAAATAAACTTTAAATAAAGCATCATATATATTTATATACCTGTGCTAATACAATAGGGCATATAATATATCAAAACAAATAAAATACACACTAATTAAAACTAAACAGACTGGAAGTAGCACATATTAAATTGAGAGAAAAAAGCAAGTCAAGGCTTGCTTGGATACAACTTTTCTAAGTTCTTATCCGCCTTTCACTGTCGCCTGGGGACTATTGAAGGATGACCTTCCAAGATATAACAACTCACGGACAGTTTAATTCGGCATTCCTAATAATTGAACCTCTAAACTAAACTGACTTGAATCTCTGTGTTTAATGCAAATGTGTATATACGTATGTAAGCATGAATGCTTAGAAAGCTATAATGCGATTATGAATTTTCTAATGAAATGACTCTAGACAACACCTATATTTATAAAATTTAAGTGTCAATTCCTATAAGACATGTCTCTAACTCTATCAAACTAAATAAATGTTATGACCTTTTTTTCGAATTTCAAAAGACATGAGTTTTAACTCTTTAAGAAAATTAGACATAACTGTTGGAAGAATTAATTTTGGTCTCAAAACTTGAAATTCAAAAATAATTATAATAATAATTATATAAAATAATAATAATTATTATTTTTGAATTATTAATATACACTATCCACCCACCCTCATGTCTTAGATAATCTTTAACTCATAGTTTACTCTTTAACTCAATTTGTTCATTTAATACTTCCTTAATTTTGGCACTTAGTGACACTAACATCTCCTCAATTAGACAAATTTATTGATATAAGTTTTATTAATTTTGACTTTATAAATGTCATTTTATTTCCCTCCAAAATTGATGGGTCTTCATCCTTAAGTGCCAAAATTCTAACATGTATAGGAAAGTAATAAGATTTTCTTCTTCATGATGAATTCAATATAGATGAAGTTTTCTATTAATTTCTTTGTTTGGCTATCAATATGTCATGTACATAATATATGCACTATGATGCTTTTGTGAACTAGAATTAGCCTTTCTCTTGTTTTAGGATACAAGGTAATGCATGGTTGTCGCAATACATATCATATTTTTGTATGTAGCTAAATATTTTTGTTTATCATTGTAATATCTATGAATCAAGTTTTAAAGTTGTAGCATTTGATGTTGAATAAATGGGATTGAAAAATACAATAGTGTAAGCTTAATGGAGTATTCTTTCTTTGACATAATATTTGTCCCTATTGATGAGGGATAGATTAAAATCCCATTCAAGGACCCCGATATGATTTGGTCATGAAGAGCCAAGCAACTAATTGATGCAACATCTTAGTATCTAATGCGATGCCTCATATCATTAGGTAGGCTCAGTCATCCAACCCCACACTTGTTGGCTGTCACCAGGCTAGATGATGATTGTGTAATTAACCATGTAGATTATCTATAATCTAAGGACATCACTCAACCTCTTGCAAGTCCTTAGAGATCAGAGGGAGCAATTTAACATCTACTTAACTCTAGTAGGTTTGACTTACCACTTGCTTAAAACAAACAGTTGTATTTATGCTTCATAGATTTAATGTCAGCCATTTCCATATGCAATTATTGCTACCAAGCTACCATTTTTTTTCTATTTAATGCTACCCTACAACCATCCCACATGCCATGCAGCCACGTAGGCTAGTAGTTGGCAAGGGTCAAAAAACCTACTGTAGCACTACCAATGGAAGGTGTCTACCTCAGGCGGAGGTGCTACTCTAATTAAAACTAAAATTTTGCAGATCAATTAAAACTTTACAATTTAAAAGCATCAATAAATGTCATTAGCAACTTAATATCTCAAATAAGCTATTATAATAACGATCAAACTTAAGTCCTAACAACAGTTAGGAAAAAAATGCATTTTTAGTCCTCTAATTGTGTCCGTCTTCAAAGGATATTATAAATTTGCGTTTTCTGATTTGGTCCACTCCGAAAACTAATTTCGTACATTTAGTATACATTGCTGTGATTTCAAGACAACTCACCTAAAATTATAGAAAACCCCATTGGAGTGGACCATGTGCTCAATATATGATGAAAAAATTAGGCATCTCACAACATCTAGCATATTTTTCCACATCATCCGCTGATGTGTGCATCCCTTGCCATGTAGATTGCCCACATGGCATTAAATTGCCAACATTAACATTGCAGTGGCTAAGAAATGCTAGATAAAAAGCCACATTAGTCATCAGGTAATCTTGGAGGGAAAATATGTAGGGTTTTTTTCTTTTTCGTTCAAGCTCCTTTGTTCGCACTAAAATCCGAAGCAATTTCAACCCCAAAATTAAAGAAAAATTCTAGGGCACTTTGAGATGTCATCATGTAACTCTTATTCTTCAACCTAGTCAGCAACACCTATGGAATACTTCTATAGGGCGAGGGCACAAGTGAGAACTTAATGGACAGAGCTCAACCTAAGGAGAAGATTTCATTCCTATCCCGATAAGGGAAGGAGAAACATGAATCTTTTGTAAATAGGAGTTCAGATTTCAAAACATTATGTGGTACTTTGTAACAAAATCTCATATTTTCATTTCTCCACATTTCAATCTGTTGGCAAAGTAACATGTGTGACTTTTTCCAGTGGGTTGATCCACTAATGTGCATGAGGTCAAAGAATATAGCCCTAGGGCTGCTTCACAGAATTAATTTGATGGAAGCTGAAATTGCTAAGATGAGGAGGAAGAATAGAATTCTGAAGATGGTTATAATGATCTGTTGGCTCTATTTTTTCATGATTTGGCTTTTATTTTAGATATGAGGAATGCGTATGGGATATGTATGGATGCGTAAGGATCTATAGTGAAGAAGACATGGTGTGTATGTTTTTTTTTGTAGGTTGTTGTAATGGATTTTAGTAATGTAAGCTACTTATTTTGCATTTTGCTACTAGGTATTTTAACTTAAATGTGGTTGTAAGATGTGGGTGATGTGATGAAAATATACTTTATTTGGCTGATGTAGTCTCTCTTTTTCTTGTATTAAGTATTTTGTTCAAAGAAGAACCTAAATTGATTTTTGGCTAAATGATAAAACTATTGAAGTATTATAAGACAGGAAGTAAAGAACAAAAGAAAAAATTGAACTTCTGGGTAAATGAACAAATACTGTATATATTTGTCTCATCTCAGGAATAACTTCCTTTGGAACCCATTTTGGCTGCTAAAGTAATGAAGTTATACAAACTAAAGCAAACAAACATATAAAGCATTCAATCCTATGCAAACTAGTAGCAAGCCAAGAGAAAACTAATTCAATCAATCATAGTTTGCACAAAATAGAGTCAATTTGTATATTAATCACAAAAGAAGTCTTACTATAAATACATCACCTTGTCAAAACCAAGTTGAACATTGTTTCATTCAAAAAAATCAAAAAGTTGAGTGATGTTGTCAATAAAGCTCCAATTTGTCATCACATGTTTAAGTATAAAAAAAAATAATTCTTTACATAGACAAAAAATTAACTTCTCTTCTTTAGTTTGTCTTCTTCTTTGCAGTCTTATTCTTTCTCTTCCCATGCAAATTGTCCATGGTACTGTTCAAATTGCTCAATGTAACAAATTTCTTCCTTCTTGCTGTGGATGCCTGGATTAAAACTGCATGATATGGTTGGCTCCCATCATTTTGTGACAGTTGCAATTGTTGATACATACTAAGTTTAAGAACTTTAGCTGGGGCTTTTGAGGAATTGCCACATTTCTTTTTAATCTTTTTCTAAGCATTACTACTCTTAGATTGAGTTGCTTTTCTCATATCCTATCATTTCACCCAAAAGCAGTGTTAGGACTAAAACCATACAAATTGGTAAAGGTACATTACTGTAACAAAAATATTTGTACCTCAAATCTTTTCCTTGCATTAGCTACCAGTGAACCTAACTCAAAGGAATCACTACTAGTCTTAACTTCAAGAACATTTTTCCTAACCTGTCGATTGCATCACATTAAAACCATATACTTAAATAGGCAAGTCAAGCACAAATTTGTGAAAAACCTAGAAAATGTTAGTTACAAATGCAACCTTTGCAGTTTTCCTAGCTGATCTTACTGGTTGAGTACCTAAATTAATTGCATCAATTTCCTCATGTTGTCTCTGCACCTCCTATAAAAGTCATATAGATAGCAGGATCATTCAATGTTTCACAACATAAACTTCAATTTTTCATAAACAACAAAAACAAGAACCTCAGCCTCTTTTATAGGTGGACCTAAATTAGCCTCAGTTCTTGCATTTTTCCTCCTCCTAAGCTGTAACAACAATGCAAAAATATCATTGAAAATATAAGTTAAATATAATTGGCTTATAAATAAAGTGAAAAGATTTCAATGTTCAAACATGTATGAATACTTGTCTGGCATATTGTTTATTTGCTCAGACTCTAATAGGGCATGTTTTGGACTTGTGGCTTTCACTTTTATAGTAACCACACCTCATAGTAGTGAGCCTCCTTCTTACTTTCATTGTTCCCTCATCTTAGGATCTCCCTTTACTTCTTCTTTTTACCTTTCCTAATCTCTTCAACATTGTCTCTTCTTCGAGCCCTAAAAGGCCTCCCTTTTTTCTTGCCAAAGTTTGGTGGCAATGGAGGAATAAAAAGTGTTTCACCTTAGAGATCTTGGCCATTGATTCCCAAAATTGCTGGTTTATATACATTTTTATAACATTGCATAGTGTAACATGGATCTACATAATACAGTGGATCTTCCCTCTTGCTGTATATTACACTACATATATGTGAACATGGGATTCCTATAAGCTCCCACCTCTTACAGCTGCAACTCCACAACTTCAAGTCTACACAGTATTAGCCCCCATAGATGTGTGTGATTTGGTAGTGGGTGTCATTAGATTTTCTAGGAAAACAGTCCGTCAATTTTTTGGTGTGTTGTTCAATTATCTCCAACACAATAGGGCAAAAGTCTCCTTTCCAAGTTCTTATCTTATTTATGTTCTTTTGCTACCTTGACATCAAGTACTCTCTAATCCATTCAAGCATGGTTAAAATTAATTTTTCTCTTGCATAAAGGATGGCATTGTTGTAAGATTCATAGAAGTTGTTCAAGATCATATCACACTTTGGCAGAGGTGTAAAGTGTGACTTGATGTAGGCTTGTCACTTAACCATTCAACAACAGCCTGATCAAGGTCACCCATTTCTTTCATAGCTTGCTTGAACTACCCCACAATTGTGTTATTTGCAGCCTTAAACAAAGTATTCTTAAACTCTAATCTTTTAAATTTAGCATTGCAAAAATTCTTCCATAAATACCTGACATAGAATTTATGCTCTGCAGCTAGGAAGACCTCATCAAAAGCTTGAATAAAACCCTCTTGTTGTCTGACATGAATGTAAATTCATGTGGCCTCACTATGTTTAAATCCTATTTTAGAAGAGTTAATAACCAAATCCATGTATCACCTATCTCTTTTAACACCACAACATATGCAATTAGATATGGTTTATTATTGTGGTCAATCCCAACAGCTGTCAATAGCACACCTTTATGTGGTCCACTTAAGTGCCACCCATCTACCCCTACAATAGGTCTATATTTAGCCATGAACCCCTTATTTAATACCCCAAATAAACAGTAAAAATGAGAAAAGGTATTGGAACCTGAGTTGTCTTCCATCCCTAAAATAACTGTGGACCCTAGATTAGTTCTCCTTATTTCTGCTACATAGTCCCACAGTTTTGTAAATTATAAATTAGGGTACCCCTCAATCATTTCTAATGTCTTCCTCTTAGCCTTGTAAGTTTGGTCCCAAGAAACTCCAACTCTAACCTCCTCTATCATTTCAAGCCTAAGCCCTTCAGTTGATCTCGTAGGGTCAGTCTTCAACTTGTTCACAAATCTCTCAACTAAGTAGCTAGACTTAACATTACGCACATCAACTATTGGCTTGCAATTGTGGTTAGGGTTATATGTTAGAATCTGAAAAGTTTATTCATCTTTTACCCTCCAAGCATGAATTTTCCATTCACAGCCCTCTTCATCACATTTGGCATACACTCTATTTTTATCATTATTCTTAATTTTGAAATCCTTATACTTTGAATGGCTTCAGCATGTATTATATTTCTAAATTCTTTCTTGTCCTTAAATTTCATCTCTAACGTTTGGTGAAGAGGGGTTTCTAGAATTAAAGACTGGTGCTGAAGGTTTTGCATGCTCTCTGTCAGAACTTAATTCATCTATCTCCACCTCACTATCCCAAGCAATGCCATCTTCAGATTCACTATCTTCATCAACCCCCATCATTCTCCCTAGTTCCACTTACCCTCTCACCTATATCTCCTACCCATTCAACATCTACATCAATATTTTGTTCAAAGAGAACATCATCTATACTCAAATTCCCACCTTCATCCTCACTTTTATACTTTGACTTCTCAAGATCATAATCTAAGTTATCATCTAACTCATCAAACTCCTACCCCCAAACATCTACATTATCCTCATCTATGCCCAAATCATCAAAGAAACTCCCCAATACTTTATCAGTTTAAGTATGTAAATGTGCAAAATATAGGTCAGCCACATGAGTATCACCCTAAGAGAATTCATTTTTAGATAATGCATTTGGAGAGGCTTTATTCTAAGAAGAATGATTTTTAGAAGATGCATTTGGAGAGCATGCATTTGAAGAAGATTCATTTTCATATGGTTTTTTTTTTCCAGAGGATTCATTCTCAGAGGCTTTATTCTGAGAGGAATCATTCTCAGAGCCTTATTTTGAGAGGATTCATTTCTAGAGTCATCATTTTTAGAGTTCTCATTCTAGGATTGTGGGGGACAATCATCTTTATATGGTTCATTTAATGGAGCTTCTATAACAAGACTTTCTGGATCAATCACATAAGATATAAGTTGGGAAGGCATGTTTATATCAGTCCCATTTTCTCCTCCCACATCATCATGATCACTATCCCTCTCCCTATCTAGACTTAAGCTAATAATTTCATTATCTATGTTATCATTTTCTACCACATGGCAATCTTCTACAGCAACTGCATCTACTAAATTATAAACCTCTTGCATGCTGACGAGGCACTTTCTACCACAACACAATCAACATATATGCAGACCTCTCTACTATTGGCTTCTACATGGCTTATGCATATGCTTTTAAATTCACTGTCACCAGTTAATAGTTTAAACCTATTGTTAAGTTTTACATAATATCTCCTACATTTATCTGACTCCAATCTATAAGAAAACATATCGAGTATCTTCAAGTTCATTTCATGTTCATAGACATAATCAAATTTCACAATAGGGCCCCCAATGTACTTAACTTTAGAAATAAGCTTGAACTCACCTCCATACAAAATAGCTACAATGATAGAGACTGATCTATAGTCTTCGCCATATATGCAAATAAGGGGAAAAAACCAAAAAAAAAAAAAAAGTCAATGCACTACTTGACCCCACAACAGTAGAAAATAGTAGCAAGTCAAATAAATAAATAATTAGGACCACATAGAGAGGGACCACAGACATAAAAATACACTACAAGATTCCACAAACGTGCATTTTTAAATGGAACATGATGCAAATTCTTTTCTTTAACATATTAGTCACATTCCACAACAAAGATAGCAAACCAAACAATTTTTCAACGTTAAAAGCATATAACTTCTAAAGAGAACCACAAACTAATGTACGAAAGATGGGGCAAATCCACGTGCCTCTGTGCATGCTTAAAAACCATGCTCCTTCACCAAAGTTTTTATTCTACCAAGCAACACTTTCATAGCTTCCACTCTAGGGTTTTTCTATGGCTTCGAGAATGGGATAAGACTTGGGGATTTTGAAAGTTGGATTCTAAGGACTTTTCTAAGTTGTAAGAGGTCTTGTGTTCTTTTATTTTTTTGTTCCCTATTTCACATTTTTTACTTCTACATTTTTAACATTAAAATTTTTTGAAATTTTGAGGAAGAGGCTTATGATGTGGCATTTCTCAACTACTGCAATGTTGATGTTGGTAATTTAATGCCATGTGGGTAGTCTACATGGCAAAGAATGCACACATCAGTGGATGACGTGGAAAATATGCCAGACGTTGCGAGACGCCCAATTTTTTCATCACATGCAGAGCACATAGCCCATTCCGGCTGGATTTTCTGTAATTTTAGGCGAGCTATCCTAAAATCACGGCAATGTGTACTCGATGTATGAAATTGGTTGCCAGAGTGGACCAAATCAAAAAATGCAAATTTATAATGTCCATTTTTTGCAGACGGACATAGTTAGAGAACTAAAAATGCATTTTTCCCACAAAAAATGAAAGGGCAATGAAACTAAATGGATAGGATCTTGTAGAACTTATTGCAAACCATCAACAGACAAAAGTTGTAAGGCTAAAGTGGGATGATTCTATTTACATTACGAATGTGATAGGTCTTGCTCCTAGCAACAAATTATATACATTATGGACAATATGATCCATGCCCATGATGCTTCCTATTACCTCAATTTCGGGCAAAGAATAGAAGAAATAGTACACAAGGTTATAAGTTTGAATGACTTAATAAGGTAAACATGCACATGCACAGTTGAAGTGGAGATCACAAAACTTCTTATAATTATGCATACAGAAATCAAGTTCAAAATATGTAATTTCAAGTATATATCAAATAATTTGACTAGTCACAAAATCGTTATTTGTAAACATGTTCATTCTAAGTTCAACAAACACATATTTTCTTGCAAGGGGCAAGGGAACATAAGTAAATTATTTTGATAACAGAAAGACTTCTTGTCCCAAGGTTCTAAAAGGATCCATCTCAAACTATTGTCTATGCATTTTTGTTTCAATATTCCAAAATCAAAATCATAGTTCGTGAGTCAGAAAATTTAGGAGTTATTTTTAGTGACCCAACTGTGGGAGGGGTCTCCCATTTTATTGTTCCTATTATCAGAACAAATCAGAATAATTCTTACCTCTTCAAAATTTTAGGTGGTCAACTTGGACAAACAGACAAGCTATAATGGTATTCGTACAACCAAACAATAATGTCATGATTGGTTACATGCCGATCTGATTTAAGGCATATGATTATAGTAAGGTATAGTCAAGAGACCAATCAACAATGGTTCAATACCATTTAGGTCATCTTTTCAAACTAGTCCTCAAATGGAAAAATAAGACTCGTAAAAAAGTATAAAAGGGCCTAAAAAAATGAATGATAATTAACTAGTAAGGGCTAATAAGCTCAATAAACTAAGTCCATCAAGATGGCACCAAGACCTAAATAATCTCGAAGCCCAATATGTAAAATGTAATTAATTTAAATAATTAAAAGTATTGCAAATTAGTATTATAAGTAATATAAAAATTATAATCTTAAGTTGGCCATCAAGAAACTATAATTATAGATAATAGGATAAATATAGATAAAATAAGTGATAACAACAAATAAAATATTTAATTATATTTAAAGATACTTACCTAGTTTAGAATGAAAAACAAAAAAATATAAATATGTGTCATAAGAAAGTTATTAAAAATTTATTTGTGAACTAATTTAGTAAATTAATATTCGTTAAGATAAATCGCACTAAACATAAAATTAAAAACAATAACAGAGAGAGAGAGAGAGAGAGAGAGAGAGAGAGAGAGAGAGAGAGAGAGAGAGAATCTTACTATGCTACATGGAGTAAAAGATTTTACAATAAAATAACCAAAAAATGAAATGAAAGGATAAACTAATAGTAGCATGGATGATGATGTGGTAGGAATATGGGGAAAATAATAATCATAGAATGATAAGATTCACATAAAAAATAAATGCAAGATTATTAGTCTCTTATGGATGAAATAAAATTACATGATGAAATTTTTTTTACAAGAGCAGCTGATTTTGTGTTATTATAAACTTTTGTGTTTTAAATTTATCTAATTAGACAAAAATTATGATTATAAATATTTTGAACTTATCTAATGAGATAAAATTTGTGATTATGGACATTTTGAATTCATTCAATAAAGAAAAACTTGCTTGTGCTGCAATTTTGATAATAGATGAGGTTTTAGTTAACTACTAGGTTGGTTATATTATATGAAATTAAAAACTGCAATTTAACAACCAATTAGAAAGTTCAATTTCAATAAAATATTTAAAATCCAACGACCTAAGAATTAGTCAACGTTATGTGAATTTTAGTTAAACCTCCCTTTTATATATATATATATAATAGTAATTTATATCTGTGTGTACATATACATATAATTTATTATCATTCATTTATAAGTTTAAATCAAAGTTGGAAGCCTTGGATGCTTTTGAATATAATAATAATAGCTTTTGATTATACTTCGACAAGACAAGATTTATTAATACACAATACAATTCTAACTAATAACTTTTCAAAGAGTTCCTCAAATAAAGAAACAAAGAAAATCATTTTCTTGAATGTAAATTATATGTTATAATGTATTAATGTATCAATGAAAAAAATAGGATGCATAAAAGTATTTTAAATGCGTGTAATATACGATAGCCCAATAGGCTCAATCCAATAAATTTTGACCAGGCAAAAGATACAGTGTGAGACAGCCTGATTGGATATCAAGCCCAATGCACTGTAGGCCGATTGTGTTGTCGACCGGACCCATCCTCACTGAGTTTTACCTGGTAGCGCGAGTATCAAGATTTATCCCCATCAACCATGGTTGAGGACGTATTGTCCAACACTCAGTTAGGGAGACATTTGGACACAATAGAGTACCATTCTGTCGATTAGAGTCTGCAAATAGTTCAGAGATAAGTGCTTATCTCAACTGAGTAGGTTAAGCAGATGTGACAGCCTCCTACTATATTAAATGCTCTGACAGGCGGCATATCTCTACATTAATGGAGCATGCCACCACCAGTACACCTTTTCTGCCATGCCAAGCTAGTGCACATCTCTTATGTACTGCCTTTTCCTAGGGGGCAGGAGAAGGTGCCACATGGAACAATATAGAAATTGTAAGAAGACATAGGGCCTCAATGCAAGGATAAAGGCCCTTTCTGTATAATGGGGGCATTATGGACATATTAAGCTCCATAGGAAGGCAATAAATACCCTATTGCCATCCTTCAACAAGGTGTGCTCATTATCACTTAAAATCCTCACTCTATTGCTTTATCTTTTAGTCGATATATACTGACTTGAGCATTGAAGTGCCATAGCCAAGGGCACCTCAACTAGCTTGACATGTGCTATTAGTTGAAGGACTCAACCCTATTACATCACCAAGCACTTCTATCGACCTCCCAGTTGGTTGATTGGATTGGACTTAGCCTAATTTATGTCTAAACTATTTATACCCTCATCATTTGGCATCATCTGTAGGAAACTTGAGTTGGCAACTAAGGAAAATGGTTAACACTAGATGAGTTATTTCTAAAAGGGTACAAAATAGGAGATCCACAACCCCTCCTTCTCATCCCCAACAAGAACTAGGTGTGGCGGGACCTAATTCTTAGCCAGAGCAAGTTATCACCTTGACTATACCCCAACTCATGCAGCTAATAAGTAAGCAGATATCTACCTAATTTTTTGCTCAAGTGTTAGCTGCCCTCAATAGACACAACAATCAGCCTGGCCTAGCTACTAGTGCCATTCCCCAATCTTCACAGCGAGAAGAGAGGCCCCTAAGAGAAAAGAGGGGCAAACTAAAATCTAGATGTCCCCCTACCCAATGAAAAGATAGCTCGAGATGACTCCCAAGGAAAGAACGCTAACTTAATCCTCGAGAAGAAATAGCTGACTCAGTAGATCACATCGCCCAACCCATTCGAACCTCGCAGCACAATAGGGTTGGGCTCTCAAGACCTCTGATGAATAGGAATTTATCCCAGGCTAATTGAGAAAAATGGAAAAAAATACCCCACCAAGTCCAATAGTTGAACAAATAATTGGAAAAAATTTTGAGATGGAACACTGATGGTGCCCCTAGTTTCATCGAGAGCGAGAGTCGGCGTTCGTGTAGGAGATAATCAATGAGAGTATTACTGTCGATGCCAAGGTTACTACAAGACTAGCTAGGTATGATAGCTCATTGGCCCCGATGAGCATCTGCTAAAATTTGGGCACATGATACAACTACATGAGCACAATGAGTACATCCACGCTAAAATACTAGTCACTATATTCCAGGGAATTGTACTCAATTGGTTTGTGAAATTGGAACCCGTGTCAATGTACTTGTATGACCAGCTATGTGACAAGTTCCTCCACTAATTTGCTAGTTAGAGAATGGTAAAGTTCCATCATATCCATCTCCACACTATTAAATAGAATGAGGAAAAGTCCCTTCACAACAAGATTCAACACAGAAGTCTTAAAGATTTACAATCCTCAGATTGAGTTTCTGATTGATTTGTTTTTTCTAGGCCTTTACCATAAGGAATGCACCAACGCCTTAGTTAGGGAATGACCCAGGATGATGGAGGAGTTGCACAATTTTGTAGAGAGATATATGATGCAAGAGGCCACAAACAAACTAAAATACAGCAACAACAAGAAAAATGGAAAATAGAAAGATGACAAGCAACATAAAGATGGTCATTGATCTCCAATTAAGTGTTTCCACAACTACACTCCCTAGTATTGCAAGAAAAGAGGCATTGTTCAGTATTCAGCATGATAATCTCCTTAAAAAGCCTAAGAAGTTGGCCAAGACATAAGCAATGAAAAGATCCAGAAAGTACTACCACTTCCATAGGTAGAAATACCATGACACAGAGGGCTGTTTCAATCTGCATGACGAGATTGAAAGGCTCATTCAATAAGGCACTTGAAAAAAATTATCAATGAAAAGGCTAGACAGAAAATAAGCGCAACCAGCTAAGCTCCACGTAGAGAAAATTAGTTAGCTCAATAAAGAAAGAGAAGGAAAAAACAATTGCCTATGATCCCCACCCACCCATCGGGGGAGTAATTGAAACTATTGCTAGGGCCTAACTCCAAATCAACGAGAAGGCAAAACCAAAGAAGGCTGGAATTAACCAAATCTACCCCAGCCGAAATAGTCTTTCAACTCTCAACTAGTGTGGAATCAATCTCTCTCTTCGATGTAGAAATCTCCCACATTGAGAATTAGGGGGCTAACAACAAGTTGTACTGCCCCTTAGTGGTGTCAGTTGAAATAGCTAACTTTGAAGTCATGAAGGTGTTGGTCAACAACGACAACTCTGCAAACATCATTTTCTTGTTAACCTTGAAGATAATGAACATGGAAAAGTTGAAATTCAAGCCTCTGTGCACCCCCTAGTCAGATTCGGAGGGTCAGAGATCATCCAAATAAGACGTTACAATTTACCCTATTTTATTATGAGATGGAGCTAATTCTATTTTTTTTCTCACTCCAGCGAAAATAAGACCCACAAAAGTAGTAAACTAAATACCATTTACCCTTCACCATTCCAGAATTCTATTTTTAATATTATATTAGCGCTTTGAAAATTATTTAACATATTTATGACACTATATTTTATTTAATCAAATCATGTAATTAGTGTTTTATTTAGATTCTAAAAAATATATATGATTTTTGTGGTGACTGCAGTACTAAAAATTGAGGCATGTTATAATTGGAAGATTGATTTTGGTGGTGGGAATGAATCGCAGAATCCAAACATTTAGTGATGAATTTGCTCTGATCATATCTAAGTGTATTAAAAAATGGGGACTCCACGGGGATTTGGAAAATATCGGCGATTTTGTTGCTATAAGAATTTTCTAGACAATGATATGTATTACATGAACAAATTGAATCAAACAAAAGAAGAAAGACTACGTGCATGTTCGGAGTAAGTGTTTGGCAATAGTACGAAGTGAGAATAAATATTTTACATGAAAAATGGGCGACATGCCATCAAAAACGAATTTGTATAAAATTTCTGACGAGCAAGTTATCAATAATTTTACTTGAATCTTGAATAAAAAAAACTTTACAATGGCAATGTTTTAAAGTTCCCAAATCCCAATATAAGACAAAATGTATAACAAGTAATTTAATACAGATTTATTGTATGGAATACATAATTTACATATATAGAAATTATTACTTAAATTAATATATTTTTATTTTATTAATTGAAAATATACAAAACCAAAAAGAACAAAAAATGAAAAATAACAAATAATAATAATAATAATAATAATAATAAACCCTTGAGTATCTAATGTGATTCTATGTACGGAACCCTATGGTCACGACCGCGTATGCGTACGGAACCAAATGATCACAGCAGTGGAGCTCTCTAAATGCCTTCTGTGATACCATATGAGAAATAGTTTAGTTTAAGAATACGTCTCCTTAAAATAATTATCAAATATTTTTTTGATAAATTTTTAAATATTTTATAAAATATTTTAAAAAATTTGTACGTTAATTCAAACAACTTGTTAATCGGATCAATAAGCCAACTTACTGTGCCCACGTATCAGGATATCCAACTCACTAGGGTTTTCTCTAGAAATAAAACTTGTATTTGATCTCATTATATAATAATTAATTCCCCAAATTAGTCAATTTGTTGCAACTAGTCTAGTCAGTTGGGTTAGTAGTTAGGAAGTTAGCTGAATATAGAAACTGTGTAAATGGACTTATACAGGTACACTGTCTCTCCCATTTAATGCAATGCATGCAAGTTTACTCCAGCTTTCTTTTCAATCTTATACCGTAGCATCCATTTTCACCTGTATTTCCTCCTCTTAACATAGTATCATAAAATTTTTCCTGCACCTTCCAGATTCATTCCTTTCATTTTTGCAAATCTACCTAAACCCAATCTCTCCTTCTCTCCCCATGGAAACTTTTCTGATCATTCAACTCCAGCGCTGCCAATGGCCAATCCGCCATTGACGAAACTCTCAATCCCTATTATCTCCACCACTCCGATTCTCGTTTCTCAGCTACTCACCAGAGAAAACTATTCTTCCTGGAGCAGAGCCATGTCCATTGCATTATCAGTCAAAAACAAACTTTGCTTTGTTAATGGATCTCTTCCAAAGCCTCCGGCCAATGATGTAAACCTGCTTAACGCTTGGATTCGTAGCAATAACATGGTTATATCTTGGCTTCTCAACTCAGTATCAAAAGAAATCTCAGCAAGCATAATCTACGCTGAATCTGCTGTAGAAATCTAGCATGATCTCAAAGAGAGATTTCAACAAAGTAACAGTCCGAGAATATTTTAGCTTCATGGGGGTTAATAAACTTGAATCAAGGCACAAATTCTGTCAATGCATACTACAATAAATTGAAGAGAATTTGGGAAGAACTTACCAATTATAGACCGTCGTGTTCATGTGGAAACTGCTCATATGGAGGTGTCAAGGAACTTACTGATCACTACTAGCGTGAATGCGCCATGGCCTTTCTCATGGGGTTACACGACTCATTCTCTCAAGTTTACGGTCAGATTCTTCTATTAGATCCGCTTCCATTAGTCAACAAGATATTCTCTGTAATCGCTCAAGGGGAGCGTCAAAGATCCGTTGGAATTTCATCCATTGATCCGGTTAATCAGATGGCATTTGCATCCAAAACTGAAAATAACAGGCCACCGTTCAAGTCCAGTGAAAAACAAAGCAACAACAACCTGAATTCATACAAAGGATACAGAAAAGAGCGAGCGTTTTGGACCCACTACAACTATTTTAGACATACAGTGGAGACTTGCTATAAATTGCATGGCTATCCGTCTGGCTTTATGCCAAAACCTCGATTCCAACAGAATCCTAATCCTCATGTTATCACTCAGCCTCAACCATCACAGTCAGTCAGTGCGCATCAAGTTTCTAATCACTCTAATAATGTTGATGTTGGAAATCTCTTCAACAATCTGAACCCTACCCAGTGCAACCAACTCATTCATTATCTCAGCAATCACCTCCAGAGTACTACCTCCATCAAGTTTCCAACTGAACCAGAAACATCTATCGCTACAGGTACTTGTTTCTCTATATCCTATACTCTCCGGTCATCTAATTCCTGGATAGTGGATTTTGGAGCATCGAGTCACATATGCTCCAATGCTAATATGTTCTCACATCTTAAACCTATAAATCACTGCACTGTTACTCTCCCTAATGGCACTACTTTTCCTGTCCATCATATAGGTATTGTACCCATTAATCCCCTCTTAACCCTCCAGAAAGTCCTCTATGTACCCACCTTTAAATTCCACCTATTATCAGTCAGTTCCTTACTCAAAGATTCTCCTCTTACAATTTCTTTCTTTTCTGATTCTTTCATAATCCAGGATCCCCAGACAATGACTCAGATTGGCAAGGGTGAACGGATTGAAGGATTTTATGTTCTTAAAACTCATTCCCTTATTGAGACTATAAACAATAAAAGCAACCCTGCTTTCCACAGTGTAAGTCATATAAATAGTGCTTTTGCTCATGTATGGCATCAAAGGTTTGGTCACCCTTCTTTTAAGCAATTGTATGTAATAAAATCTCAATTACAATGTGATTTTCTCAATCATGAACCATGTCATATATGTCCTCTTGCAAAACAAATGAAACTCCCATTTCCTTCTCATAACCACATGTTCAAACAACCATTTGACCTTATACATGCAGATATATGGGGACCATTCCACCAACCATCTCACAGTAAAAAAAAGGAATGCTTTAAACAAAATGGAATAAGAATAAGCAACGTAATCCAATTTCAAAAGAAGTCGATCCTCAATTGAAAAATTGTTATATATGGCTACAGCGTACACAGAAATCAAACATTGTCACGTATGATTCGATCCTTTTCTAACCTAACCCAATTTTTCATTTAATATACTGCCGTATTGAGTATGGACCTAGTCCAGCTCATGAGACAAATATGTGCCCAATTGGACTTGAAAGTTTCTGTTTTGGTGAACTGAAACAATTATCGAATTGTATGCAAGACCAAATTTATAAACCTGTAGTTCTTATATCTATTTGTCCAATAAATATATAGTACTAGACTACCAGTGGTGGTGACACAGTTAATACATGTACTTAATATTTTAGGTATACATAAATTAAAGATATTTATTAAATTATTTGTATGATAACATATATCTTCTATTATTTACTGTACTTACTTGGATTTATTATAAATAAAATAAAAATTATTGAGAAAATGAAGTAATTTAATTTCTTAAAAATTAAAAAAAAGAAAAGAAATATTAGGAAAGAGAAAGAGAAGAACAAAGATAGGGAAGTAAAGAAAAATTAGTTTGACATTATTTTGTTGAATATGGTCAATCCATCACACTTAAGAAGACATATACTAAGACATTATAAACAACTCACACATAATAATTAATAGTATAGACATAAAATTAAAAGCATTTTTTAGTTTGTTTGTATGATAGTATATATTTTTAATTATTTCACCACATTTATTTGGATTTTTGTTAAATTAAAAATATTGTTATTTTAAAGAAGTGGCGATCAGAAAAGAGTTATTGGATCATAAATAAAATTTCTTTTTCATCTTTTACGTAATTAGGATTCTATAATAATTTGGAGACGAAAAAAAAATTAAGTTTGTTGATATGATGTTACATTTGAGCACTGTGATTATGATATTAGTTAGAGCAGACCAATTATAGCTGACTAATTTGTCTAGAATTGCTCATGTTTTCTGATCCTATTAATTTTTGTTGCCTTACTGTCAAAGGACAAGAGATGGAGGAGAACCAAATAAAATTATGGCAGCTCAAGATTATTAATGGACAAAGTGAGGGAATAGATTCTCGTGTTCGTGTTTTAAAGCTAATTTAGTACATAGAGTTGACCATTGCAAGTGTGTGTATATATATATATATATAATTGATGGCTTTTGTCGATTTGTTTTTTGCTTCTCTTTGTACTATAGATTTGGTCCAGGGAAATTGATCTATGGAGAAAAATACTTACAAAACTGTGTTGATCTTCGCTCTCGTCGCGATCACCATGTCTGGTAAGCCGCATTAATCCCAGCCACCTCTTTTGTCATGCGTACAGAATTGCTAGCTAGCAATAGAAAATCATATTAACAATAGTTTGCACCCAATTTCTACACTCATCAAATACTTTTGAGTAGTTATACTTTCTGTACATATTTTTATATTTTTCATCATGATAAAAACTGACACACATCTTTCCATATATATGTGTATAATTTACATATTATGAAAATAACAATCACATTAAGTAAAAATTTCATAAGCTATTACCAAATTAAAGAAAGAAAATTCAAAAGTCATTAAATATTGAGTTTATTCCTTATGGTTAGAGAAGCTTTTAATTTAAATATTTGAATTTTATCGAATATACAGAATAAGTAAAAGAACAAAATTTAATATATTCAAAACTTGGTATCATAACTTCTATTTTAGGAACAAAACAGTAATTTTATTTATTTATTTATTTTTTTATAATATATAGATTTGAATTGCAGTTTCTACTAAATAATTTGCAATAATCAGAAATGGTAGGAGTACTGGAAGCCATACAAGTGCAACCAGTTAGAGCTAATTCAAGAAAACTTGGAGAGTACTGTGGTTCATTTTGCTTTTAGAATGAAGACTGCACTGATGCTACCCGTACCTCTTGTTTTATATGTGGACCTTCTATTGGAGAGTGCGTTGCTCCTCCTACTACGTAATTACATGTTTTGCCTGTATATCTAATTAAGATATGTACCAAAAATAGTTGTGTCACGTTGTCAATAGGCGATGACATAAGTGGTTACCCTTACTTGGAATTTTCACAATCATTTCCAACATATCAAATCAAATCATATCACTTGCAATTGTTCTACTTTCCACACGCTATATTTCTTCTATGCATCCAAATGCACTTTCATTTCGAAACCTACACATTCCAAATTTTCAAAGAACTCTTTAAATTACAATTTTTATTTTTACGTCACATCAAATAATTACTTTTCGTCAATTTAAAAATAATAAAAACTAAAAACAAAAATAAAAATAAAAATAAAACCAAGGGCCTAAGTTCATCATATTTTATAGATGATGATTGCTGAAAAGGCAAGACTTAATTGTTGGACCGTGAAAAACATCAAAGGGATAATGGTAATGTTTAAAATAACGAGGAATTTTTCTATAACTACACCACATCCACCAAATCTCAAGTGATTTCGATGTAATTCACCCTTAAAATAATTTCAAATATTTCATTTACTTTTTTTCTCATTTCAAATCTCCTCCTCCCACTCTATAAGGGAGACCGAGATTGAATATCAATAATTTCCAGCATGCAACATAATGCCATCATGTTGCAAAAATATTTGAATCTCTATTACTATTTATACTAAATTCTTAAAGTTTTACTATGAATTAAAAGATTTTTTTGTGTCCTTTGCACCCTCTTTTTTAATTTAAAGAGAAGAGAAAATAAATCTTCTTTTTGCCATATATATTAATCGCCGTATATGAATAGAAGCTGATTAGATGGCCACTAAAATTCATTCTTTAGTTAATTAACATGTTCTTTTAAGAGGTCTTTCAATATTGAGATTAATTCCATGCTAAAGTATTATTGTTGAGATCAATTTCACTTTTTAATTATGTTTTCAGTAACAAAGTTTTGGAATAAATTGGCCAAAATTTGACTTACCATGTTTCTTGTATAAAATGAAATGTGACGGCTTTACAGGAGGGGGATCATTAAATATGATGACAAAATGCAACGCTGCGTGTGAAAAATTAGTTAACAACATTGTTCCCTTATATTGTTTCATATATAAATTAACAGGATAGAAATTAGAAGGTATATAATGTATTGTTTTGAATCCTGATATATATATATACATAGATAGATAGATAGATAGATATAGTAATTTGTTTGTCCATTCCTGGTTTTGGCTTGGTTTGCGCACTGACCAAGACTAACTGAGATGTTACCAGGAAATATAGGTGGCAGTACTTGCCAAGAAGTCACGAGCATTTATAAATTCTCCCTTGATTTCCCACCTATAATATATCATATATTGTAATAATATGAATTCTATATGATGATTCATTTGCAATGATAGTGACACTCACACGAATGGAGACGCAAATTGAGGATAAGCGGACAGAAATGTTTTCAAAATCAGACTGAATAATGAATAGTGGGTGGCAATGTTTTTAAAATTGGATAGAATAATGAATTAATGACGTTATTGATTATTGGTTTAATCGATTTCACCGATTGTCGAATTTGTATGACGTTATAATAACATAATAATTATATTTAATTTTATAAATATATATAATATTTTAATATTACTTAAAAAAACTTTCAATTGATATAGAAATAATATTAACTTACTTATTTTTAAGTACATTTTTTAAAAAATAATAATATTTAAAAATTAGTCAACTATAAATAAATAAATAAATAAATAATATTTCACATTAATTTAAATAATCGTTCGTTTTATACTTCAACTCAAGTAAAAATAAATTCTTCTATGCTTAATATTTGATATAATTTTGGAGAGATTAAACAAAAATAAAATAATAAATTAAATATAAACATTCGTATATAATTACCATTTCATTAAATTTTAAAAAAATAAATTCATGTTTAAAAAAATTACATGTCCAAAATTTTTAATCATCATCTTCAATATAATTTTTTTCTTTTCTTTTTTACTTTTTTTTAAAGAAATTAAAATTTTCAAAAAAATAAATAAATAAATTAATTGAACCAATCCGATTTTAATCAATTTTGACTGCTTCTAATTTTTTTAGTTTAATTAAATTGTACTGACTTTCGATTATCAATCGAACCGATCAATTCGATTCGATTTTCAAAATCTTGGTGGACGGACTACAATCTGCCCACGCTCCCAGGGCCAGGGGTGAGTCGTCTCGTCCTTCATTTCTTCTTCACAATTACCGGAGCAGACTAATATATATACGACACGTCTTGTTACCAACCACAATTTTATCCGGATTGATTAATGTCAATTTTCAAATTGGATTAAGAATAATTTGTAATTATTATTTATGAATCATCCCACCGAAAAAAACATATATAAACATATTTAAAATTTTATTTCTTACTTATATAAAATAATTAACATAATTTTGAATATCATAAATTAATATTATAGACTATATTAGTTTAGCGAAGTTCAAAAAAATTCGAAAAGCTATTGTACAACATAATAAAAATAAAAATAATTATAAAAAAATTAATTTATTGCTAGTACCATGTATAATGACAAGGGAAAACAAAATCATAATTATTTATCTAAAAATGATTATGAAACTGGCTAAATGAATAACCTTTCATGTGGAGATAAAATGAAGAATATGCACTCAAAGATTCAAGTTGAGAATTTGCAAATTGGTTAGATGAATCATAATCAAAATAATGTGATAAAAAAGTATTATAAGATGGTTGTGTATATGGCAATAGCTCATCACCATAATAATAGTATTCAAATTTTCGATAACCAATATTGCTAATATTACTCGAAGAAGATCCATAATTATGTCCACGATATCCAATGTTTCTAGAAGAAAAATAATAATGATATCTATCATGTGTATATTTAGAGTATCCTTTCAATTGACTATGTTTGCCACTAGTATTGCCCAATTCATGATATCTATAGTTAATACAATTGAAGAGTGAATAATCATAATATCTATTTTGTATTCTATGATATCCATAGGTGTAACACAATCTTTCCAATAATTGAAACTAATTTTTTTAATAAATGTAAAATTAATATTGCCCTTTTAAAAATAATTTAGATTGCGAATGAAGAAGATTCTTTTATTTTGTTTATAACTTTCAAAGCTTTCTAAACTTTACATTTCATATGCCATTTAATTTGATTTTTCAAAACTTTCACATACCATTTGATTTTTTGCCACATTCCGATCTAAAAGAGTACTAAAATTTCTTTAGGAAATTACTTGCCAAAGATTTCTATCATAATTAAAATAGAAAGAGATATTTTTGATAAAAAGATTCCGTAGCTACAAAAACTTATTCCTAGATTTAGGGGGTAGACAAAAATTTGGGCCGCACAAGATTCCATTCACCAACATCCCGTACAACTTCATCATCAACCGAACATCTGTGGGCACCAGCTGTCGTCAACTTATATGGAATGAAGAAAAAGTAGCCATTCTTGTCCGTCTTTGTCTGCTCAACCGAACTGTTTTTCTCGTCCCTGCATTGCAGCTTCACCACAGCCCCTACAAACAAGTGTACTAATTGAAACTAAGTTCCAGTTGCTCAAAATTTTGATATGAATGGTTTAGGTAAATCTGATGTGTTTAGGAATAAAAGTGATTAAAGCTCGTGTTGGAGTATAGTGGAAGTAATTTAGACATAATTTAATTTATCAAGAATTTACAAATTATACCTACAAAGTTGATGATACAATTAATACCCAACAAATAAAAATAAAAAAATAAAATAGATACAAATTTACGTGATTCGACAAATTTCATCTACCTCAACGGGAGTTTTCTTCCTTCAATTACGATAGAATTTTACTATTACAAAGCAACCCTAGAATTTGATACGCCCAAACTCAAGCAAAAAAAAAAAAAAAATCTTGTACAGCTTTTATCATAACTACCAAAAAGGTACTCACTCCACCCGTGTGTATTGTCTTACTCATATTCATAATAACTACCCATTAGTATCATATTATGAGTTCCCCGAGTGCCCTCTATCTGTAAAATAATCAAATAAATGCCTCTATTTATAATAGCAAATTACTGGACTACTTCACCTCGAACTAGGAAACACAATACAAGAAACAGTCCTAATTCTAATCAAAGTTGGTCTCTCGATAGCGGAGCCAAATCCCAACAATCTCCACCTTGATGAGGTTTCTCATCTCAGTAATTGTTTATGACTACATCGCAAACCAAATTCCATTGGCCTTCAATGATATCATTGCACATGCCAAATTAGTAAGGTCCTCGCACCACCAACTAACTCATCCCGACCAATGCACTTGGATAGCTTAATATGTGACTTTCAGGACTCCACCTTCAATGAATATTCACAATCTTGGGAATCCAAATAGCTCAAAAAAATTAGATTCTTTCATGTCTTTAGGGCATAGGTCATACCACTTAAAGTACGAACCGCTTCAACAACTATTTTGATTTTCCTTACTCCAATACTCATAACTCTCCAAGTAGAATTATCATACATAGACAAATTATATGTCTTCCATGATTGAAGTGAATCACAAATAATCTACCATGGAGCAAACATGCATTGTGCATCTGAAATCTAAAATCCAATCATCTCCGCAATACAAGGTCAAATTTTCCCGCTATAAAACCTTCATACATGTTGGCTTCTTCTATGTACCATTCCTTCAACGCTACTACTAGGCCTTGTTGAATTAAGAGATCCTCTACCTTTACTCGCCAAAGAGTAAAATTCCTATTGCCATCAAATTGCCGCCTCTCCCTATCACGAGTTAAACGATAGTTTTGTAGTGAATTATTTTTCTGTTATTGGTTAGATGATAATGTTCTCTCATCAGCTTTATCTACTAGTTTTTGTTTCCCTTTTGAAACTTGTGGAATGTCAAGTTCAAACTCTACCTTCTTCTTAATGCCCTATTAACTGCTTTTAGGTTGCTTCACCTTCCTCATTATCGCAAACTCACGTCCCTGCTGATAATCATCCTAGAGCCTTTGTTATCATTACACCACAAACAATAACCTTTTACTCCATCTGCATAGCTTAGGAAAATGCATTTCCTAACCCTTGGCTCAAGTTTTCCATCATGAATACGGGCATAGGTTGGCACCCAAACACTCTTAAATTTGAGTAATTAGCAAGAGACCTAGACCAAACTTTTATTGGTATTTTGTAGTCCAAAGCAGTTGGTAGTGATCTATTCACCAAGTAACAAGCAATATTGATTGCTTCTTCCCAAAAATCTTTGGACAATCCAGCATTAATGAGCATACATCTAGTTTTCTCCAAGATAGTACTGTTCATTCATTCTGCAACTCCATTCTACGGTGGTGTGTGTACAACTGTTCGATACCTCATAATTCATTTCTTATTGCAAAATTCCTGAAATTCCTTGTAGAACTTCAATCTATTGGCAGTCTTAAAGCGTTTGATTTTCTTTCATGTTTGCTTCTCGATTAAAGTTTTCCATTGCTTAAAGTTGACAAAAACCTTATCCTTTTGCTTCAGCATTTACACCTATGCTTTCCATGAGAAATCATCTATGAATGTCTGCATATACTTAGCACCTCTCTTTGAAGGAACCAAAGAAGGCCCCTAAAGATTTAAGTGAATGTAATCAAAGGTGCCCTTGGTCCTGTGAATGGCAGTGTCGAATTTTACCCTGTGTTGCTTGCCAAGCACACACTGCTCGTAGAAATCTAGCTCTCCAAACTTCTCTCCACCAGCAAGCCACGTTTACTTAATTTTAACATCCCCCTCTCACTCATTTGCCCAAGCCGTATATGCCACAGTCTCATACTATCATTGATTGATGAAGAAACTAATACACCACCAGAAATTATGCTGTCATGTAAGATATAAAGGCTATTCCTTTTGTCTCCCTTCATGATAAGCAGTGCACCTTTGGAAACCCGCAGAACTCTATCTCAAGCTCTATACTTATAATTGTTCTTGTCCAGTGTACCTAACAAAATTAGATTTTTCTTTAGATTTGGAACATAATGCACATCTATTAGGGTTCTTACTATGCCATTGTGCATTCTGATGCTTACTGAACCAATTCCTACAACCCTACATGAAGCATCATTTCCCATAAGCACTTTACCACCATTATATTTTTGATAAGTGGTAAACCAATCTTCATGTGGGCATATGTGGTAGGAGCAGCCACTATCCAAAATTCACTCAGAGTTTAGTAAGCTTTCGGTAACATTGAGAACAAGCCCACCATCAAACTCATCTTCAATAATTCCTACGACATCATCTCGTTTCTGATCAAAAGTTTCACTTAATCTTTCATCTTTTCTTGTTCAAAATAATTCCATTTCTAATGCTCATTTTCACTGCACCTAAAACACTTGTTATCATTTCTAGGTTTGGTTTGGGACTTCAATCGGCTTCTACTCTTTTCTCTTTCTCTCGACCTCCCCTTCGCCATTAATCCTTCCCCACTTTCACCATCGTCACTGCCCAGGACATGTTATCTCAACTATTGGAATTCAATGAAGCCTTCACGTCTTCCATTGAAAACGTGTCTCGTCCATTTAGCAACGTAGTGACCAAGTGCTCAAAAGATTTGGGTAGTGAACACAAGACAATCAATGCTTGATCTTCATTTTCAATTTTAACATCTATACTAGCGAGATCTAGGATTACTTTTTTGAAATAATTAATATGCTAAGTAATAGATATACCTTCCTTCATCCTCAATGTGTATAATCGTTGTTTCAGATACAGCCAATTTGTCAGGGACTTCGTCATATATAGACTCTCCAACTTTGACCATAATTCTGCTAACGTACTTTTCATGGCAACCTCTCTCAATACGTTATCTACCAATGATAAATTAGAGTACCGTAAGCCTTCACCATAAACTCGTCATTTTCTTTGTCTATCAGCATTTTTAGCTAGGAATCTCTACCTTTTAATGCTCTCGGTAAACCTTGTTGACATAGGAGGCCGTAGATCTTCATCTTCCACAGTCCAAAATCATTCTTCCCATCAAGCTTCTCTACCTCGTACTTCATAGTTGACATCTGATCAATCTCGGCTCTGATACCAATTTGTTGGAGCACAGTGGAAGCAATTTAGGCACGAGATTTAATTTATCAGGAATTCACAAATCACACCCACAAAGTTGATAACAAAATTAACACCTAATAGATAAAAATAAAAAATAAAACAAACAAATTTACATGGTTCGGCAAATTCTATTTACCTCCATGGGAGTTTTCTTTCTTCAATTATGATAGAATTTTACCAGTACAAGGCAACCGTGAAATTTGACATTCCCAAACTCAAGCCAAAAAAAAAAATAATAATAAAACCTTGTATAACCCCGATCATAACTACCAAAAAAGTACTCACTTCATCCCTTTGTATTGTCCCAATCGTACTCACAATAACTACTTCATTAGTATCATATTATGAGTTCCTCGAGTGTCCTCTATCTGTAAAGTAATCAAATAAATACCTCTATTTATAATAGCAAATTATTTGACTACTTCACCTAGAACTAAGAAACATAATACATGAAAAAGTCCTAATTCTAGTCAAACTTGATCTCTCAATAACCGAGTCAAATCCCAATAGCTCAAAACAAAATTATAATCATTGACTCATTATGGTGAAAAGATTTTAAATAAATCTACTAAATTTTATTATAAGCTAATAAGAGTACCTTATTATTATTTTATAAAACTATGAAAATTATGGAGATTTTATTTTTTAATTATAATATTTTTAAATTATAGGAGCCTTAAATCAAATTCCATTAAATTGGATATCACGTGTAATGTCAGGAGACTTTATAGTTAGCTAATAAATTAGATACCAGCCATTGGAATGTCTTAAGGAGAGAGTTGAGACATATAAAAGGTATTGTACAGCATTAGTTTTCCTATCCCACTATTCTAGAAGATACAATGATGCTAATTAGGTACATTATTTCGAATATTTCATTATTTGAGAAGGACACAATGTGCTATTTGAGTTTCTGAAATTGATGGAGCCAAAGTTACTGTAAACTATATGTTTACGCTCGGTACAAAAGTGGTGTATTCAAGAATTTAGGTAAGTGAGGTCAAAATGTTAATAAAAAATAAATTTAAAATAATTAATATTTAATAAAAATAAAATTTAAATACATTAATCCAATTGTTCTCGATGAGTTTTCATATTCTTAAATATCGTCATAATATCATTATGTGAAATACTCAAATACATTTCTTTCTTTATAAATTATTAAACAATCATTAAGGAAGTTATCATCCATTCGATTCAGCAAATCAATCTTGATAAATTTCATCGCTAAGAAAGCTCTCTCTACACTTGCAGTGACGATTGACAAAAGCAATAAAAATTTCACAAGTCGGTACACATGAGGATACACCAAATGCTTCTTTATCTCAACTAACTTTTTGGATAGATCACTAATTTTGTTCACACCAGAAAATCTTATATCCTCAAAACTCGCATCAATTATATAATTCTCAAGCTGACAACGAAGTTCAACTAAATCATATCCTCTAAAATTATCAGGATATGATGCATCCAATCTCATAATCTTTTCTATATTAAAACTTGCAAATGATTGAGATGGAGACAAACAAACCATACCATGAAGTACGTCAAATGTTACCTCATTAAATCGATTATTTAATTCGTGAAGTTGCCAATCGATAACTTTATAAAATACTTCAACACAGTAATTATGTAAAGCTGTATACTCTACAACTCTTTGCTTTGATAAAATTGACAATTAACAATTAAAACATGCATATAGAAAAAGTTAATAAATTGACATTATCAATTTATCCTAAATTTGAATTGATTAAACTCTAACTTTTTTTTACCCATTAAAAAAAATCCTAACTTTTATTATTTAATGCAATAATCATCATTTATATAACGACTAATAACAAGTTAGCAGTTAAAATATGCACATGCTAAAGCTAAACAAGTTAACAATTTAAAAAAAAAAAAGAAAAACCCTAACTTTTCTAATACAAAAATCAAGAAATAAACAAAAGAAAAGCAAATAACTTACATTGTTTTGTCCTTTAATATTCTTTTTAAATCCAAGTGGTGGATAATATTTAGAAAAAAAAAAAAAATCTTGGGGCTCTTTTTTGCTACTTTCTAGTAGGGCGAGGGAGAATGGAGAGAGAGTTGAAGTGGGGGTAAGTGGGGGACAGCTCTATTTTGCTGTTTTATGACCATTATTATTATTATTATTATTATTATTATTTTTCAAGGGGTATGTTTTGGACCCAATTTTCAGTCAACTCTACAATTGATAAAATAAAGGAGCAAGTGCAACAATGGAGACTCGAACTAGTGACCATCCAGTATCCCCCTTGATCTTAAACACCAGCCATGACCAACTATACTGAGGTCATTTTATTAAAAGTGAGGTCAAAATACTATATATCCATCATTTTAATATAAATATATATAATAATAAATGGGGCCAATTGACCCCACATCTTTGATTGTAAATCCACTACTGGGTGTACTGAAGATCTTCCAAGCAAATGTGCATCTCCCCATTATTTGTGGAGCAAAATAATAACATTTGATACTATTGCCCAACATGTAATGAGATATTAGCGCATGGTTGTTAATGTGCTACGTAACAAAACTTGATAATTCTACAATTTTTTTTTTTTGGCTTATTGAAACTTTTAACAAGGAGTTTTTGTTCAAATCCGATGATCACGAAGATTTGTATAAATAGAAGCTTGCCATCACTAAGTGAAAAGTTAATCCAAGACACTTTCACCATTGGATAGTAAAGAATTGCAAATTAATGTCAATTTTGAAGTAGTTGTGTTTAAAAAAAAAAAAAGATTGAAAAAATTAAAAGTTCTTGCCAACAAGTTATTCGTTTTTTTTTTCCAAAACGTGTTCCTACATGAATGTGTCTCTTTTAGAAGGATTGTATAATTCTATAAATATACTTCTTTGTAATCACAAAAAAACCTAAAAAATCATTTTCTTTGCATTGATTCATCAAAATTCTATTTTCATAAGCACTTTTTTTACATTCTTTAAAAAACCTATAATCACTTTGGACGTCTCTGTCAATGAGATGATTGTGGGAATATTTTAATTTGTGAAATTTTTTATTTGAATACACATCAAGAATTTTTAAAAATTTATTGTATTGTGAGTAGACATCTAATTGTTTGCATCTAAGTTGCAAAAAATCATACTCTAAGAAGAATACAATTTTTTGTATGCTCTAAACGGAGTTTTTGTTTCTCTTCATTCTTCTACTTAAGTTTTTATTTATTTCTCTTGAAGATCAATACCAAAGATATTCTATTTGGAGTAGGCCAGAACCTTCAACAATTACTTATCCTGTTGTTTATACATGAATCAATCTCCACAAAATCCTGATCTCATCATCTTAGGAAAAGCACACATAGCCATTTCCACAAAGAAGTGATGGCCAATAAGATGAAACTGGAACTTTTCAATTCCTTTTTTCACTGCCAATATTTCTTTGTAAGTAACTCTGAATTTCTCCAAACAAGCAAAGTATCTTAACATAAAAGGACACACCCTTATTGTTGCCCACAGTTGAGGCATTTCCCCAGCAGACTTCATAAAGTTCTTCAAATCAAGCAGATTGGAAAACTCACTTCAGAATCCTCTGTCATTTATATTCTTTCCAGACAAAGTTTCAAATATATAAGATATTGTTGTGTAGAATCTCATTTAGACTTTCTTCATAAATGCACTAAACCTCTATGGAGAAATTTAGGGTTTCCAATAGAGCAATTCTGGATGTGATAGGAAGACCCTTCCTTCCATGTAATGTTAAAGGAAATCTAATTGCTTCAAAGTGAATATGAGTATAACCCTCAGAAATCCATAACTCAGGAAGATGAGAAGGTAATTCAATTGAAACCATTTATTCTTTTTCTGTAGTAGGAAGAAAAACAAAGGGTGATGAAGACATGTTGATTGACTCATAGGGCCCATATGAATTTGACAACCAATGATGGGAAAAATCAAGATGAAATGGTAGAAATCACATTCCAAAAACAAAAAGAGAACACTAGCGTTCCTAGTTGTTTCAATTCTTTGTATACTATCCAGTCTACTATTTTAATTAGTGGATTTAATAGTAACGAACCCCCACTATTTGCACCAATTAAAAATAACATAAAAGAACACGTCCTTGTTCTTGCCCACAATTGAAGCATTTTCCCGACAGGCATCATATCTTGTTAAGGAACCTTCCGAGCAAACTTTGTTTGCGTTAGAAGATGTTTCTGATTCTTAAGAGGAAATTTCTTCAGACTTCGAGTTCGAAGAAGATCAATTTCCAATATTTGGAATACAGATGATTGGGCTTTGAGTGGAAGTGGTTTGTGAAATCTATTAGGAACCCTACATGTCAGCTAGTCATGTGATATAACATTTAATGGGTCCTTCTTCTTTCAAATAAATTCGTATTTAGTTCACCAATCTCAATCTGCACCCACGTTCTACAAGTACCAAATGGGAAAGGCTTATTATGTTGGGTGTGCTCATTACCTATGAGTCAAAATTTTGTTTGGTGTGATTCATTGACCCGGACGACCTGCAGGAAGCTCAGAGGAAACATCTACGTACTTTAACTTGAAATATGTTAAAAAAATAATTAATTAATCTAAAACAATTTGTGATTACTCGTACTGTCACACTGGAAACAATAAATAAATCCTCATCGATCGATTCCCCGCTGAATGAATCATCATCTTATGTAAATCATCTATGCACTACACATTTCTTACTTCTTTTACCATGAATTAATTAATTATGAAATTATCATGTGGTTAATTATTTTGTTTATAAATATCAAAATTGCTTATAATTTTTTATTTTTTCAAGTTAATTAAATAATTACCATGGCAACACACTCGTTTCTCACAGAGAAGAAAGCCCGGGAATCCGCGTATTCGTCTTTAGGTGAAGGTGAGTTCTCCGCTTTCTTTTCATACTAACTTGTCGTTTAAAATTTTAGTTGAGTTTCTTCTTCTTCTTTTTTATGTCCTTCGATGAATTAGGCCTCTAAGACTGTCATTCCCTCACAAGGGAGACACAGAAAGAGTCCCAAGACAAAAAGAGAAGCGAACTCGCCGACGTTGATTCTTTGGCAGAGGAATTGGAGCTGAAGGTGAGTTTCTAAGTGTCAAAATGGCTTACGTAAGGAAAATTTAGATTGATGGTTTGGATTTTACGTACTCAATTTGAAAAATGGATGGATGACATATAGCCATAACACTAGTCATACCTAGGTCAAAGAATTGTTGTCAAATTTGCTGTCAGTGTATTTATTTGCACTATAGATTTTTGACATAGAAAACACGAAGGAAATTCTTTTTTGCACTTTGAATAGTGTAACTTTGTGCCTAAACATTTGTATTTTTGCGTGTTCCTCTCTCTCTCTCTCT
>JACGDI010005352.1:144006-161742 GCA_014898725.1 Jacaranda copaia
ACAGCTTTATCAATGTTGTAGATATTTCACATGGAATACCATCTATTGTTGGGACAGAAGAACAACCACCTGCTTTGATTGCAATTAAAGCAATTCCCAAAATTATCTATCTCCTTATTTTTAGAAGATAAATTATCAAAATACCCACATTTAGATGGACAAAATAGACGTTTTTCTTTGTTAGCCTAATTCCAACATGTTAACAAATAAATTAGTCAAAAATAATTTAATCCATAAATTACCCGCACACATATAATACCACGGACCACCACTGACTATAAATCAATTTAATCTTTAACCATTCAAGCAAACAGGGCCTGCAGTTGTTAAAGAATGGTAAATGTATTGTAGAAAAGTTTCATCCAAATGCTGATTTTTAGAGGGTGTTTGGATGAATTTATATGCTTCTCAAAACATCTTATAAGTTGATAAAAAGTATTTAATAATTTTTTTTAAAAAATAATTTATAAGATCATAAAATAAGATGCTATGAGCTTATAAGCTCTTTTAAAAAAAATTAAGAAATCCTAGCTTATTTTTAAAATCTTAACAAACTCTTTTATTTTTAACTTTTTTAATTATAAAATTACCATTTATAAGCTCTAAAATCTTACTTTATTCAAACACTTTAACAACTTATTTTAAAAATAAGATCCAAACACCCTCTTAAGTTGAGAAAGAGAATCAATGTCTATTTTAGTTTAATCTTTGGCTTCCCCCTTTCCCACCCTCTTACTTGCTATGATTCAAGTTTAACAAAATTATTAAAAATCTCATACTCTTTAAACATTTCACCGACTAAACGGTCTTACCATAAATGTGTCATTAATTGTCAATGGTAATAATTCAAATACTATTATTATCACTATTTAATTTGTTAAAATCATAAAGATAATAAAACAAAATCTTTTATCACTTATATATAATAAATAAAAATTTTTGTATTGTCATTCACTATTTTTTCAATAACTTATGTTTTTGAAATAGTATCAATATAATGTTTTAGTAATCACCTACTACTAGCCTTTGATTTTTCAATCAACTATTCCATCAACTCAAGTTAAATTAAGGAACGAATTGGTTGTATCTTCATTGCTATTTTTTATTTTCATCACTCTCAATTATTTTTTCATTTTGTATGGATTAATTCTTGTGTGGAAAAGAACAATATGGCTGGGTTAGTATTGTAGATTGTTTTAGAAAAGGTGGACTGCAAATTAAATTTTAATGTAATACTATTAAATATTTTAATATAGTAGCACAATGTTATCAACTACATAATTTATTGTGCATTTCACTTTTTCTATGTTCCATCAATCAAGTTATATTAGAATAAAAAATAATTAATAAATTTAGTATATATGGATCTCATTGTTTGCGAAGATAAAATATATATATATATATGTATATTTTAATAAATTATAGTGTAAAATGAGAAAAGATGGAATAGGAATAACACGAATCCAAGCTTAAGCATTTTTAATGTTTCACTACAGGAATTTACCAAATTTATTACACAATTAAGCAGCAGATTTGTTACACTGCATCTTTACGCAATATTGTAGGCTGGCAGGCTTCTCTCCACCACCAAGTCCATGCTTTGTGCAACGGGTATGCAATCCAATAACTATACTTTTAGCTTCAAGCTTCTTCCTTTTCTTTTTAATACCGATCGAACGAGATTTTTATTATTGGAAATGGCAAGTAAATTCTATTTTCTTTCTCTAACATCATGTACCGTATATACGTAGGTCAACAGATTTATATTGTTCGCGTATGAATAACATAGAACCTTTTGTGCGTATGAGATTAAAGATTGTAATTGTGCACGCTTGTAAGAGTTATAAATAAGAGCAGAAATAATAGATAAAGGAAAAAAGCCGCAAAAAGAGAAAGGAGAACAAAAATTAAACAATTTAACTATGATAGAAATACATAGTACAAACCAAATAATATGTATTAATTGTAGAACAGAGGAAACAAAATTTTTTACGGAAACACAAAGCAAGAAAGCCCATATGAAAACTTTAAACGCCATTGCAGAAAGTTTGAATCGAGGCCCATTGATTTAATTAGTACTGTCAATAGAGCAGATTTAATCCAAATTCGATTCGAATTTAATTCAATTATTTAGAATTTTTAGCTAATAAAAGATTTGACGGATATAATTCAATTAAAAAAATTCATAATCCAAAATAATCTTATGGAAACACAAAGCAGAAAAGCCTACATGAAAACTTTAAATGCAACTGCAGAAAGTTTGAATTGATACCCATTTCAAAAGGCTTTATTTGTTCCTCACAAGGTGCACAAAGGCCTTTAACAAATAATCTTCCAAAATACAATGATTTTTTCAGTTAAAGGCAGCACTCCAAAGTCCTTTATAAAAGTATATTGAGTGCACTAAGTGCTATGTAGTTAATCACACAAATGAAAATGAATGCTTTTCCTATGTTTAATTCATGCCCTGGGCAGCACTGTACATAGTTTGTGATGAGATTCCATGTAAAAGACGATAAGAAGCGACTCTTAGCTCCAAAAAACACAATTCACGTTTGAATAGCTAACCAAACCAGCTAAGGTTATACTGACAAGTAAGAAACACTATAGTAGATGAATATAATTTGAAGGTTTGTTATAAGTAAGAATTAAAATATAAATCAAATGAATTACTTTTTGAATTAAATCCCATTCAAAAAATTAATTATCGACCTTACCTGCACTTGCGTCTAGATTAAATTTGACTAAGATGGGCAGGCCGGCAGTGCCCACTGGCATGTAAGCCTTTTCCCTTCCACAACTCTGGTGCCCTCTTGGGGCCCAAACACAAATCCCAAATCAATCCTTGATAAATTGAATTGTTTAGCATCTTATTTCCAGTATGGCTAGTCACACTTTCTATACTTAATTCTAATTATTTCTTCAGTGCACCAAACTTTAGCCTCAATTTTTTCTTATTTACCATTTATTATAAATCGTAACAAATAGTCCATGAACAACTTATCAATGAGATAAACAATTAATACAAAGTTCAAAACATTTCTTCATGTAAACCACTTATTTAATGATCAAAAACTGATTGAATAACTGAGTTTATTAGCTCAAAATTCTCACAATCCCTCTCATAAATGGAAAATTATTAAGTCAGTTTTGCACATGAATGCAAATATGTGAAAGAGTTTTAGTTTGAAAGATATCACATTAGAAGAAGTAGCTTTTGACTTGAAACCTTTCTTAATGAGAACTATCTAGCCTTGCCCCACCATGATAGTCTTTACCGCAAAGGTACTTCCACTACTTTTCTTTTTAGGAAGTCGGTTGTCTTCCTCTATCCTTAATCTTCAAGACTAATTTCCTTGTGCGTATATTTGAGAAAATTCTCAGATTTTTTCCAACTAGGAGCATTTTTCCGGTACTACCTCCACTTAGGTTCTTCAAGCACTATTCCCTCTGTGGCCAACTCATGTAGGATCATATGGTTCTTATTCACTTGAGACATAATAGATTTAAAATCCACAATATAAAATGCAAGTAACGTGAAACATAATAATCTTTGTAGAAATCAAAATAGATTAGACTTAACATTAATCTAAACAAGCTATCTATCTAAACTCAATAAAATACTTTGATCATGTAAAACAAAAAAACCACAAACTATAATTATTCAATAAAATATATTTCTCTAAACAAAATATTGTTTGAAGTAGACTAAATTAATTTCAGAATAGACATTATCATAATGAACAAAGCATAAAGAATTTCACATAAAATAGCTCATGCAAATATAAATTAAACTAAATACTGTATTTCTAAAATAGAAGATTTTATTAGAGCAGATTGTTAAAGTGCAGACAAGTAGTGAAATGGAGTATAAATTTTATGAAAATGTTATACTAGATGCAGAGTTTAACACAAGAACTGAAAGGTATAAATAAAGGCTTAAGTTTGTATGAAATTAAAGACTGCAACTATGCATGCCTGTGCTCTACGAGAGTGTTATAAGTAGGAACAAAATAATAGATAAGGCAAAATAATAAAAACAAAAAAAGGAGAACAAAAAATAAGTTATTGAAGCATGACATAATATGCATAGTAGAAACAATTCATGCGGTCATTCTCAATTGAACTAAATAATATGTACCACACAAAACGAGAAATAGAATTTATATGGGAATTAAAACCAAGAAAGCATACCTAAACACTTCAAATGCAATTAAAGAAAGATTGAAGTGAGGTTTGTTGATCTAATGGTGTTTTTAAGGCTTTATTTGTTCTTCACCTAGCGCTCAAAAGTATCTAACAAATGGCCCCTCAAGATATAATAGTTTCTTTCAATTAAAGGCAACACTCTAATTGATTGGTACCACAAACTAAAGTAAGCTGAAACTGTTTTATGAATATGCACTAAGTGCATCGATTATCTAGTAGTGATTCATAAGAATTGATATTTCTTTTTCTATGTTCTATTCGTGTTTCTATGTTCTTTCTAGACAACTATATAGATGCGTTGTGATGAGATTTTGTATATATTTATAAACATATATGCAATATTGCATGATATGAAGTGACTTTTAGCTCCAAAGACCAACTAACGCTTGATCAGCTAACAATTAAACCAAACTAAATAAGGTCATATTGGTAAGTATGAAATACAACCATAGATGAATACTTTTGCTTTGTTCTATCCAGGTTCTATGAACGGTTGTTATGGAATTCTTGTAGAGATGCAACATCTGATGACAAGAGTTGACTTTTAGCTCCAAAAGACATAATTGACATGTGATCAACTATACATCATGCTACACTAGTTAAGTTATATTGATAAGTAAAAACACAACTATACATGAATACTTTTTTTGGCTGTATCTGGATTCTAGGCAGCCCTATATATAGGTTGTCATGAGACTTTATGTAGAATGCAACATCTAATTATAGAAAATGACTTTCAGCTCTAAAAGACACAATCCATGCCTGATAAGCTAAAAGACACTCCAAACCAGCTAAGGTCATGCTAACCAGTACAAAACACAACTGGAGATGAATGTTTGTTCTATGTTCTATTCGGGGTCCTAGACAGCTAAACCTATATATAGATAGTATGCTACTTTTTGTAGAAATGCAACATCTAACAATATGAAGTGACTTTTAGCTCCAAAATACACCATTGACATTTGATCAGCCAACAGTCACATTGAACTTAAGTTCATACTAATCTGTAAGAAACACAACTAGAAATGAAAATAATTTGAAGGGTTGTAATAATTAAACAAAAAAAAATTTATTATTTTTAAATTGAATTCATCCAAAAAAAAATGGATTATTGACCGCGACAGCACTCATGTCCAGCCCGAGCATGCACGTGGGTTTTAGACGCAACCCAATAGCGTGTGTCCAGCTTCTTCCCCTTTCATAAATTTTGGTACCCCTTTTTGTTCCAAACCTAAATCTCCAATCAATCATTTTAAATTGAATTATTGGACTTCTTATTTCAAATATAAGATAGCCATTTTCTACACATGATTCCTTTAGTGTTCCCATTAACTATCAACTTTTATCTCAATTTTCTCATACACCATTTATCAAAATTTGGCAAATAAATTATCAGTGAACATCTCCTTAACGTGACGGACATGTCAATATCTATTAAGATCTCCTAAATATGATGAATGTATGAATATATATATATATATATATATATGTGTGTGTGTGTGTATAGGAAATTCAACATCTTTTGTCATGTGCAATCCACTTATTTAAGGGTCGAAATTGATTGAACAATTCAATTTATTAATTAAAAACTCTCAGATATGCTGATATTGAAAGTTGGACTCCTAATACCTAACTAAAAAGTGAAGGAATGCCTTGAGATATCTTAAAAGTCAATATTTTGAAAAGATAAGATTTTATTTTTGAATGTTTTAAAAGAATAGAATATAAAATTTTGGAATAGAAACTATGTACAAAGATGTTTAAGCTTATCTATATATACGAAGAGAACTAGACAAGCTAAATGATTTTTTTTTTTTTGACACTAAGCTAAATGAAAATTATTTATTAAGACTTGTTATTTCACGTCTATTACTTTCTTCAATCAAATCTTTGGCTGGCACTTGAAGAACTTAGGAGACAATCAAATGATGAGTGGGTTCTTACAATTTTTTTTTTTAAATTCCTCTTAAAATTAATATTTCTTTTTATTTTTTCACCTTTTTACAGACAAGCTATGCACCACTGCGAAGAGCATTTTTAAAAGCCAGCGGTGGAGGTGGACCACTACGGAGCTTAGAACTCAATGTGAGCTAGCTTTTTCGTTAGTAAACTTTTTAGTTTACGTCTCTTCTTAATAATGTTGTTTTGTTGTTGTTGATGATGAGTTTCTTAAAAACAAGGCTCCATTATTGATTTTCTTTTTCTTGGCATATATACTTTTACTAGTTCAAAAATTCAGTAATTATATTCTTAAATATTTTCTTTTTACCAGTAATCAAGCTTGAACTACTTTAGTTTAATTTTTGTTCAATAACTTCGTTGTTTCACTCAAAAGCAAAAATAGTTTCAATTTTTCAACTCAATCAAATTCTTACAAGATCGTTAACATGTATATAATGCACGTGAGTCTTGAAATAGTACAATTTTGTTCTCCTAACTAATTTTTACAATTTTACTCCCTTGACTTTAATTATAAGTTTAATCCCTAGCTGGTACATTTGAAATTTCTTTAGCGTTCACTATTAATTAAGTTGATGGGGTTATAGGGATTGAATTCGAAAATTGAAAGGATGGAAATTAACTTTGACAGAGATCAAAAAAGAAGAAATAAAATTGAAATAGTAATGGAAATAAGAGACTCATACACAATTAAGTGCCATATAAGACTGTAGTTAGCTTGATATGGTTGAGGCTCAATAAGTATCACGAGCCAGATGGTTAGTTATAATTAATTAGTTAGTTACGTTCTCCCAAATCAAAAGATGATGCTTATAATAAATACTAATAATAAATGACAATAAAAGCAACATGTTATATTAATTTGTCGAGATACATAGAGCTTATAAACATCATACTATATGTTAGCAGAACATCTCATGTAAAAAATTAGTAAAATCATTTAATAAAAAGGCATACACATTTAATAGAATGCAAGATCAATTTCATATTTACATGTAGTTGGGAATAAGTATCATCTTTTTTATTTAAAAAAAAAAAAGTTATATTGCAAGATCAAGATTCAGGAGTTTGTTCTTGAATTCTCTCGATCATTCATTCAAGCTAGCATATATATAAAAGGCGAATGGATATTAATAAAATATAACTCTTACATTAAGTAATTATTTTGCATCATTAATTTCTTTAGATAATTTTGCAGGAGGATGAAATGGTCACCGTGAGAGTTAAAACAGCGCAGGGGAACTTTGCAGGTAATTGATTCTAGATTTCTAGCTATCATCATGCTTTCAGTTACAATCTATTTTAGGCAAAATACTAATTTATGTCTAGCTATCATCATGCTTATATATATATATATATATATATATTAAGGGTTTCAGTGAGAAAGGGTTGCAAATTAAAAGATCAGTATACGCACATGATTTAATAATGATAATTATGCACTCATCTAAAGCATTTCTCAAGCAATACTATACCCTTTCCACATAGCTTTGGATGTTATATTTTGTTAATTTAGCATATAGATAATTTGATTTTTTTATAATTTTTTCTATTCCACAATTAATTTTCTTTATTATGATACAAAAACTCCAATGTTTGAAGTTGTGATCATATTGGATTGTCAATTTTAATATTTTATCTTTGTTATACAAATAAGCATTAATTATTCTGTTAGATTAAAAGAAATTGACTAACTAAAGACATTAATTACCATCTTAATTATTAAATATAGGACAAGAAACATTCAGCATTTAACGTGTACGAGTATGTATATTACAAATTTTGTGTTTAAGTTACGGTGAAAAATTGACCTAAAAACATAAGTTAAATAATATATGATTTAATTGTAGATTAATTAGGAACTAAAAGTGCAAAAGAATCACCCTGGAGCAAACATATTGCTTATTTTTTTAATATTATTTTTCATGTATATTGTGCTTGTAATTATTTTTGAATTAGGCAAAAATTATTTTTTTATGTATCATTGATTCACTTTACAATTTAATTTATTGAGAAAGGATTGCAAAAAGATAATGCACACGGTTAAAAATGATAGTTGCTACATCGTGTGCTACACTAATGGTAATACATCACTTATTAAGCATGAAAATAATAATCTAACCACCACTACTCAAAACAGTGATAGATTTATTACTTAGGCGAAAAGCTTGGTCAGCGCAATGTAAGAATTCTCAATGCTTTATTCCTAGCTAAACATCAAGTATCTATTTTCTATTTCTCCTTTCTTATTAAAGGTTATTTTAGTCATTTTAAATTTATCCCGATATTATCATCTATTCAAGTAAGCAATCAATACAATTATCCATTTTCATCACTCATCTCATCCCAAAAAGTATATATAATTTAAAATATAAAATTATCCTAATCCTTAATTCATCCCTCTTTTCATCCTATCACTCTACATCCCATATTACCAAATAAATGAGCTCTAAAAGGATCATAGGATTTTTAGGCCATTCAATAGCAATGCACAAACAGTCCTTTCCTCCTAAGACAGAATCTTTGCACTTTTTGCTCATTTCAGCGCATTTTAAGTGGTACCAACCAATATTTCACTCTATCTGAAACCCCTAAATAGAAAACATCTGTGGTTCTCTGGCTGTACAATTTTCAACATCTAAAGGATATGAACAAATTGCATTCCCTTGTTTCATGAATCTCTTCAAATGCCCAGGTATGAAATAGACTGAAAAATTTCCACTCATTATATATACATATAATCAAGAAAATCCATATAAATTATGATGGAAGCGCACGGTCACATATGACCAATTACCTGTTTGGCCGTCATTACAGAGAGGAGGTGATGGATGATGTTGGAATTGGAGCGCATCTCATTTCAACCGATAAAGTCTTGGCAACACCATGACATGGGTCTTCTCCAAATACAGTGTTAGATATACTGATGGAACAACTCTGTCTTCCCAAACAAGCCTGGATCATTACACCACATAAATTAAAAATCGCCCTAAATATATGTTTACTTCACTAGGAGACATAAAAACTATGTACCTGAGAGACCACCGCCAATGAATTGGGTGCATGGCAATTGCCTCTTGAAAAATTTTGGCAACTGCCCTGTGGAGTTCCATAGCTTGCAAACTTAACAGAGGTGATTGTATTTCTAGCATCACAATGCAAGTACATTTCAGGTGGTAATGTATGATTCAGTGAAATTGTTCCATTGCTGGTCTTTGGATCTGACCAGGCATGTAGAGGAGGATAATCATTCTCTGAAACTTGGCCACAAATGGTTTCTGTGAAATATGACTTGATCGAAATCTTGAATGGGTTCTTTTCCGTCTCTTCAAAAATGACAAGCAGATTGTCTGATGCCTTCAACCATGATCTTGGCATATGGTACCTTGATATAAAGTATGCATCAGCAATTGACAGAGCTTACGATCACTATGAATAAGTCTCTGACTTAATTTCTTCTATCTATAAGTAGCTAAAATATTTTAGATTAATGGGCTGGAAAAAATTTGACATGTAATCTATACAATAAATAATGGCAGTTCATTTCATGCATAGCTAAACTTGGAAAAATAAATCAACTAACACTAAGTTTCTGCATTGAAGAATACCAAGATTGAGTAGGCTCCCCACAGTTTGTTACACACTTGTTGGAATTATAAGTTCCCCGATAATCACAAGTTTGACATCCGTCCTTTGGGGCATTTAAAGTCCAATACCTTCCTACGTGGTGGCCATTTACCCACACTTGACCTTTCCCCATACTTGTCAAATCAATGGCAACAGGATCTAATCCACCAGGGGCGTCAAAATATGTCTGGATAAGAGGAAAACAGAAAAAATGTGGGAACATTAATCAGAAACAAATTACCAAATAATCGACAGCAAATGCACCAATACAAACAGTAATCTTCCTGGGTAAAGACTATAGGAGCATGTAATAAGAACGTCATTTGTCTTTAAAAAAAGAACATTATTGCCAGTCGCCAAAAAACAAAGAAGACCCATTCAAGTGGACAATTTTTTGTCTTCTGCTAAAGATTATTACACAGATATTCTGCAAGTGCTTGAGGGAAGCCCAAATGTAGCATATAAACACATATATGGAGGACAGCTCAACCATCACTGAAACAACATAATCAATTTTATTATCCATAAGAAAAGAAAGAAGGAACCTTAGTTATACAAAAACAACATGCGAACAGTGTTCAAGTATCAATTTCAACAAACTTTTAGAGAGATTTTCACTAGCATCATGTTGTATGAACACCTTGCTGAGGTAATAGGTTGGGCAGGTGGATTCATGATTTCATTTTATTTGCCAATTATGATCTGCGGATACCTACCATCTCAAGTCTTCCCACTTCATGTGATCATTACAATACATTCTTTGTCAAAGACCAACCTTGACATGCAACAATCTTCTGCATTGTTTTGAACATGACATTACTCAATCTTAGGAGTATATGAGGTGATATCCTCTGTTACGGGAACCTCCAATAGGAACTTCAGATAGTAATAACATTCTGGTCAATTTAGTGGCAAAACTCAACAGGTTGCAGAGAGTGAGCAAATGCAGAAAGCTGCTTATTCATTTTCATTTTTCCTTTTCCTTTCAACCTACTTTCATTGGTCAATATCATGACCAAAAAATGCATCATGTGATGGTCCTTAACAGAATATTAATCATGTTGGAGTATTCCTATTGCAGCACTAGAATATAAAGAGTAAACAGAATATCTCAGTCCCAATAAACATTGTGAGTGAAATAGCAGGCTTTAGAATGAATTGTTAGCATATCCTCGCAACAAAATGCAAGACATTAAGTCAAAATTCCTAGAAGTATATTGTCTCAATCCCAAGAAATGTCATCAGTGAAATAGCAGGCTTTAGAATGAAGTTGTTAGAATTTTCTAGCACAGAAGTACAAGACATTAAGCCAAAATTCCCTAGAATCATATGTCTGCAATACTAATGATTTCAAAGCTCAAATCAGCATGTCTAGAAACTTTTCAAGGGGACACTTGCTAAACCACCTCCTTTTTCCTTAGATGGTGGACTTGCCATCTTGACCTAGGTATACAAAATTTCAAGAGCGATGAGGATCACGAGCAGCTTGACAAACAGTTGCCATTGCACAAGTTGTGCCCATAAATGGTCTTAATCTTCACCTCTGATGTATTGTAAATAATGCTTTTATTCATTTGTACAACTGCTGAAATATGTACTATCATTTTCAGTTAAGCTGTCTTTTTCTTTTTATTGTACACGAAATAGGCCAACATTTTATGCCTTCCATTTCTCTGAAGCATAAAATTAATAAAGCGGAAGCATAATAAGACCATACTAATTAAAGATCTTCAAGATGCTCTCCAGCTCAATATAAGCTATATTCTCTTGCACAGGAATTTAAAACATTGGCATCCACTATGTGCTTCATTTTTTTATCAAAAACCTTAAATGAGTTTCCAGGAAACTTCTGAGACAAATAACAAGAATAAAAATCTGTAATAGATTCTGAAATTTCAGGGCTGTAATTTTGGTTGTGATATAAGCATATTGATTAGGAAACTCATCAATATTACTGAAAATAAAGGTTTTACACATTAAGTGAAGCATATTCCTGATGGAGAATGGCATAAACAAAGAAAAAGGAGCAGCAACAATTACTGATTGAACATCAACAAGTATAATCCAAATTATCTTGTCTTGACACACAAACAATAAAGTTCAAATTACATCCTTAATGCCTAATATTGATAAACACGTCATTGGAAGGCAAAAACCTATCAAGTAATGTACCTAGGTTTATAAGTTTTCTTCTGTCTTTAAGAACTACATTAGCAAACCTCATAACAATCACATGAGAATAGAAGATGGCCTGTCTAGGTCATATCCCAGCACTTTGGAAACTTGTTAAACTTTTGCTATAAGAGAACCAATTACAAAGTGAATTCAAATTTTTCCATCCATCCACTCTGATAATCTTCAGCAAATAATTAGATCAGCCATTTTTCCCAAATATCACATGTGACATTAAGTATCATCTAATGTTCTTTAATCATTACCTTGTACCACGAAAATCTGGTTGCAACCGCCTCCGGTGGCAATTCAGTCCATTCTGTGCTTCCATTTACATCAATGGCATATAATTTTAAGGACTCTCCCTTAAGCCCTACCTGCAGTTAAGATTGCAGCACTTCAGTTAGCATCATTGTTTTATTTTCTTGTAGCTAATGAGAGGTATGCTTAGAATGGTAGAATTTTAATTTTATGGATGGATAAGTCTTCTTTGAGTTTAGTTGGTAGAGTTTTAATTTCATGTTTCCAGTGACTTTTCTTCAATGATGGTAACTTGTGATGTGACCTAAAAAGAAAGAGTCCTACATAATTATTCATGCACTTTAATTCACTTCTGAGAACGTACTGTCCAAACAAATCAGTCTACCCCTACGACGGAAATTGAAAGACTTTTACAATTGAAAATAGAAGGGATTTTGTCATATAGCAGAGATATGGAGAAAAATACAATTTTAACATAATGAAGAAAATGTTGTGAACCAAGACTCCATGATTTTACAACTTAAACTTTAATTCAACTTTCTGGTTGGCTCGAAAAAATCATAATTTCATATCAGCCATCCATGTTTCATGTCAGGAAATAAAATGAAGAATCAATTAAGCCAAAAGGTGACACTAGCGTGCAATATTGTACATTACTTCCAGAATTTTGAGAACAATAATGAAGTCAAAGGACCAGATCAGACACTTGGCCTTGTAAAAATGGTTAAGATATTAGCCAGCTTGCATAATATGCTTAAGCATATGCTCACTAATGGCTAAACCATTCACATAATTATACCAGTACCAGATGAGGAAAAGGGTTCTACCCCCAATTAAATACATAATATGCTCACTTGCATTGAATGCATCCCATGACCTAGTCAGCTTCAGGCTCACCCAAGAACAGCATAAGGGATGCTCTTATGCCTTCTACAAAGACCCAAATCAGGGTCTTGGCCCTTCAACATTGCCGGGCCAGTACCCAACTTGCTCAAACTGCTTACACTTACAATAATAAAAGAGCCTACTAAGTTATGCCAATAATTACTAAGTTATGCCGATAATAGTTAATGCTAGAAGTGCACTATAACGATCATATCCCAGAAGTCCAAGCAGGTGCATTGAGATCATAAGATTTGTTTTTTGGTTAAACTACAATATAAACCATGCACAAATCAAGAAATAAAATAATTATGTACCTGATAGGTCCACATGAATTCTGTGATATTAAGATCTCCATTTTTACACCTTGTAAGCTTTATTTGACCCCTGAAACCTGCTCCATCCTTCTCAAGAAAAGCACCATAGTTCTAAAGGAAGAGAAGTGGCATATTTATATAATTGGAGCTTTCCAGGAAGAAGTTAGCAATCAAACTCTTGAAAGCAAACTATGTACATTTGATAATAATTAACCAGCATACTAAAGATAAAAATGGAATAATATTTTTCTTAAAGTGCAATTGATTTGGCCAAAACACATGTTTTTCAGGTATATTTTCAGTGCTAACTGTCCAAAGTACTCCTATTATGTATATAGTTTCATTGGACCCAAGTTTTAGATAATAACACTTGTAGAACTGAAAATTTTGAGTATGCTTACAAAGTTGGCCTCTAAAGTTGGTTGAGAAATAGTAGCATTGAAGGGTATTTATTGGCAATGATTTAGAAAATGCACTTTTATTTTGAGACATCCCAAAAAGAAAATAGAAGTCATAAATTTGAGACAGAGGGAGTATGGAGCTTCAGAAAATAGTGAATTAGACTGTTGGTATAAATTTCCCATCCACCATTAACCAAACATTACTAGACATGATCACAATTAACCCTAGAGCAGACTATTAGATTACCTGCAAGCCCACTGTCTCAGATAACAGTGCTATGTCATTATATCCTTGTATGAGGTCAATAGGCTGAACTACCTTTATCCATTTACCTTTTGCACTACCTTCAATGCAAAAAAAAGCAACATATGCCAAGAAAAAGTGATTTTAGCTCTAATTAAATATAACAATGAAACAGAGCCAAGAAAGGATAACTGAGACACAAAATAGGCATAATTGATGGTGTTGTGGAATTTGGCACAAGCACACAACCTTTATGCTCCTATATCCGATGTAGCAAATAATATGAACAAGAATACATTTCTTGTCGGAAATTATTGATAGGAATACAACTCTATATTTCTAGAATATAACTCTCTCAAGTAAATTTGATCAAATTGCAATTGTTTTAGTTGAATAGACAAGAAAAGATTTGAGACTTGAAAAAGTGTTTTGGAGGAAATGCTTGAGTGATTTGCATTCCACCTGTTGAGAAACAACTTAATACAACTTAGATTTACAAGAACAATTAAGTACCAAGACTATTTCCTATGAGTTTAATATTACCAATCCTACATTTTCCTGAGCTACATTGAACCTTTTGATTTCCCATGCTAACTTTAGTTTTCAACATTCTTCTAATTTCCCATGTTGACTAACGTTATTTTCAACATCCTTTGATTTCTCATACTGACTAATGTTATTTCCAATGGTTTCTTTGAATGATAACCTTGGAAATGATACTGTTGCGCAGTCCCATAGTAATGTGGGAGGATTGTGTTGTTAATTTGTAAGGCTTTATACACCCTAATGGATAGTATGAGATTGAGCAGCTGAAGCTACTTGGCCCTGGCCAACTACTCTTAACTAGGCCCAGAGTGTGACTATGGTCTTCATGGATGATATCAGCGATGCTCACTTCATGCTGTACACTTGGATGGTCTTGGACTTGTGGAGTGAACAACAGGCCACAAATAGGATTCCACATTCTTGTTGAGTATCTGAGGGGAGACCATAACACAACATCCCACATATGCTGTGGGAGGATTGAGTGATTATTTTATCATGCCTAGGCTGGCTCCTATTGCCAACATAATGAAGGCTGTATTCAGAAAACTGGAAATTATAATCTCCAACTGAGTACCTCAGTTGTTTGCATACATACAACATATACACAGACAGACACACAGATGTGTATAAATTTTCAGAGATATATATAGAGAGAGAGAGAAAGAGAGAGAGAGGCAGGGAGAGGGAGGAAAATTCTAACAAAATAATTATACCTGCAAGTTGGCCATTGACAAATATATGGACCAAATCACGCATTCTATCAATAGTAAGCACAGGACTAACTTGATTCTCTTCCCAAAATGAGATGTCCTCATCAGAAATGTATATTCTGCAATTCATAGGAGATTTAATAAGCATCATCACATAAAGCACATTTTGATGAACAAATGAGTAATTGAAGTCCATGATGATGAGAGATAAATAGTTAATGCTTGGAGGGAAAAGTGGTTAATACAAAATATTTAATTTAAGAGTAAGAAGGCATGCAAGGTAACACAGGTCCTCACCAAGAACATGAATGAGTAAGATTGAGGCAAGCACTTTAGGTAGCTCAAGCATGGCTAACTAAAATGAACAAGCCTGAAATAGCTTCATATAAGCTATTTATTATTCCACATAAGCTAGAGAATTCCAAGCACATTTAATGCACCTTGGTTAATGACCACATCAATTTGAGCTCATTTAAGCTTATTTTCCCTCAGTTTGAGCAGGAAATTGGTTTGAAATAGTCAAGCTTCTGGAGCATGTATATTGCCCTAGTCCTTAATATACCCACAAAGAAAGGCTGCATCATACACAAATGGTAAGATATTTGTAGGTTCACAGAGCAGTTGGACAATAGCGTGCTTGTGCAATACTGTTTCCAATGCCCCCAGCCCTTGTTCCATTTACATTGCAAACAAAGCTTTTAGCTTTTAGTGGTCCTCTATAATACAGAGGACCGTGTAAATATTTTTATGCACAAATGTTGAGACGATAAATATTTCAAGTAAACAGAATCAGACCTTTCAAAGATAATTCACTAGGCATAGGTTTTAATAAGAGTGTTATACAGTTTCTGTTTTGCAAAAGCTTTATAATACGATCATATATACCTGGTTGTATACCATAAATAATCTGACTGGTCCTTTGTCACATTCAGATGTTCCAGAATGCCTAGGTATGTGAAGTTGTTGTCACTCCACACACCAATTGGCTCTTTAACAAAATTCCAGGTTTTTGAAATATAATCAACTTCATATGGTGCCATCAATTTCAAAGGTTCAGGGTCATTTAAGTACGAAGCAGCGTCAAATCCAACTGTCTTAATTGAAGTCTGCGCCACAATCTGTTCCAAACATCAAAAGTTAAAAGCTCTGTATTGCATGGATGCAGTAACACACAACCTTTTTTCTGTTAAGTACTATTAGACAAAGCATATGACAATGTGAAAGAGTACTAGTAATGGATCCGTCTAAAGAAACAATGAATTCTTTTATTTTATTATTTTTTCTTTGGTGTAAACATTGTTTAATTTATCAAGGTAAGTTTCGGCCTGTGTATAAACTGTACCATAGAGTGTTTTAGTTTGACATTTTTCTATTCCCCATGGAATAGCAATCTAAAATGCCACTGGAGTTTCGAGTAACAATTGTAAGGACACAAGTCACTGTGATCTCACCAGAATAAAATCCCTACTTTTTGATAAGCACCAATTTCTTGACTTTATTTCATCTGCCTGGGCATCATCATGTGCCTATACCTAAATTTCCCAGCTTATAAGCCTTTTGAGATGGTCCAACATTACATAGAAGAAAATTTAACAATGAATGATGTTCAAGAACAAAATGTTGAGCTCTTTGAAGTAGATTAGTGAAAAAGCTGCAGCCTAGGAATTTGAAAGATATTAGACAAGTCTGAAGAAGGTTGACTGCATAAAAAATAAAATAAAAAAATGGCAAACTGAAATACAAGATTTAGTGTGATAATGTTTTGGGCCTTTTTAGTTAATTTTATATTAAAGATTAATATTAGATCTGAAACAAGCTTAAGGTTTACAGAATGAACTTGCACCTACATTGGCATGCAGCACATATACTCCAGACGTACATCATTTTGCAAGCATCAATTATTTAATCATCAAATAACATAAGTTTTCCACATAAATAACTTTATACCTTAGCAGTATTAAAGGCCACGTTTCTGCAATCAGGCAGTATACTCACTGACCATGGAGGCAAAGTGTATGCCTGATTATGGAATTTCACTGTAGTGGAATTATGCTCGTCAATATTAGCAAGAAATGCTGCACACTTGCTTCCTTTATCACTATAGACATGTGCCTGACAATTGGAATATAAGAACCACATAAGTGACCAAGGTAACAGCAAGATAAAGGTTGCTTTCATTCTGTTTAACCGAAATATAAAAGTAATAGGTAGAAAAGAAAAGTTGTCTGACATAACTTTGAAAGAACTAGAAAAAAGTTCATTAGTTAATGTAATTATCAGTTCTTTTGGTCTTAAAAGACAAATTATACCAGCAAGGGAGAAATATTCAGTAAACCGCCAGACGTTCTCAAAATGTGAAGATATAACGAAAATTCTACTGAAGTATTCTTTCTTTCCTAACATGTTTC
>JACGDI010005352.1:161814-238733 GCA_014898725.1 Jacaranda copaia
CCCCCCCCCCCCGGTTAACGAAAACCATAAAGCACCTTAAGAATTGATTCACCGTCAAGTAAAGAAAAACCACAAATATCTTTTGTAACCTCTCCCTGCAAACTTACCTTCTAAGAATTTGTCAAGACAACATCCTTGATGACATTGTGAATTCAGAAGGACTATGACTAGTAAGTCTCTAAACTGGATGGACTCTGGTTAAGAAACTTCAACTAAACTTGCTTCTCTCCTAACTGGAAAAACCAAGATCTAATGCTAAACAGTAACTGAGTAAACAACTTGACATTACAACTAATTACTTGACAAAACACCAATGAAAACAAATTAAAAGGAGAAACTGGGGATAAAACAAGATGCAGAAAGATCATGATGTGACGAAATTGAATATGCCATCAAAAGCATGGTCACAATGTAGTATTCCCAGGGATTTCAAGAATGCCCATGAGTCCAGTAAGAAGATATGAAAGAGAAATAAGGCTACAGAAATTTATAACTAACTGTATTTACTTTATAAGCAAGTGAACAAATAAATAAATAAGTGTAATATATATCTTCATCAACAATTTTACAGTTTATGCAAACCTCTTGCTTTGGTCCCAATTTGATATACTGAGGCGAATTAACAGCAACAAGAGCAGGCTCGCAAAGCTTTATGGCAGCATGCAGATCTTTCAAGTGTCCCCATTTAGGCTGCCTCAGAAGCCCTATACAGGTGATGAAATTACTCAGCAAAGAGCAACATTTATATATAGGCATCATTACTACCTTGAAAATCAATGATTTTTCTGAGGCAAGAAGAAAAGTTTTTTCACTAAAAAAAACAGAGATTTTGACATTGTAAAGCTTACCATATTCATCAATTGGTGCATCATAATCATAGCTAGTAATGTAATTTGGGCCCCCTGCAGTTCGGCCAAAGTTGGTCCCACCAAAGTACTGCAACCACATGATTGCGGAAATTATTTCTTCACTCAAATAAATGTTATTGTTGAGATGTAGATAAGCTGTAAATTGACTAGGATAATCCCTTAAATTAGGAGATTTGATTGGGCATATAGGAGTTGTAAATAGATCATAGAAAATCAGTTTGAAATCCCTTAAATTGAGGGATTCAGTTAGATAGCTTAGGAATGATTTTGATTCCTATTTTTCTTCTTGTAATCCACTATATAATGCTGTGTATTATCAGTTAACAGAATAAGAAAAATCTTCAGAATTCCTTTCATCTTATATTTCATAACATGGTATCAGAGTCCTAGGCCACTTTCTGGGATTTCTGCTTGTTCGAGCAGCCTTCATTGCTTCGTTTTCCAGCTTTCATTGCTGTCCTTCCCGCATATTTTCCTCTCTAATTTCTGTTTGGGCAGCCTTAGTTGCTGCAAATTTCCTTCACCATGTCAACCTTGAAAACCACCGTCTTTAGCATCTCTAACCTATCCGAAGAGTCCAATTCTATTCAGAAAATTGGGGATTTGCAGAATATTTGGATCTCTTATAGGCACAATGGGAAGAACTACCTCAAATGGTCTCAATTTGTCAGTACATACCTCAAGGACAATGGGAAGCTTAGTCATCTTAGAACGGAACCAACAAAGTATCATCCGGCTTTTGAAGCATGGGATGAGGAGGATTCCATGATAATGAGCTGGCAATGGAATTCCATGGATCCCATGATCAGCGACACGTGCAGGTTTCTGGCTACAGCAAAGCAGATTTGGGATTTCATTCGTCCCACATATTCAAAGGCCCGTGATGCTGCTCAAGTGTACGAAATCAAAGTCAAAACTGCAGCCACTAAGCAAGGAGATAAATCTGTCGTAGGGTATGCAAACCTGCTGCAAAATTTGTGGCAAGAACTTGATCATTACCGAGTTTTTGAGATGAAAAGCCCTGAGGCTGCTGCTATCCTGAAGAGCTTCATTGAAAAGGACCATGTTTATGATTTTTTGGCTGGATTGAATCCTGAATTTGATCAGATTAGGATTCAAATCCTTGGTAAGGAGGAGACACTATCTTTAGAAGAAACAATTTCATTGGTCTGAGTAGAAGAAAGCCGAAGGAGCGGAATGCTTGAACCACAAACCATGGATGGATCAGCCCTAGTAGTAAAAACACATAATCAAGAGAAAGGAAAGAGTGGTCTGCATAAACACTCGAGTAGGGACAACCAGTTGAAGGAAAACAAAGATGATCTCAGGTGCACCCATTGCAAAAAACTGAGACACACAAAAGAGAAGTGTTGGAAGTTAAATGATAAGCCACCAAGCCGAGAATGGGGAAACCATGGAGGTCAGCAAAGGCCACAAGCACACATGGCAGAGCAACCCAAAACTGAGGAGAATTCAACAATAGGGGGTTTCAACAACTAGGAGATTGGGAAGCTTAGAAGTATGTTGGGATCTCTTGAGAAGCCTTCCAGAGCTTGTTCTTTTGCTCTTTTAGGTAAACCTTCATTTCCTTTTTGCATGAATGCCTCAGATAAATTTTATGCGAACTCTTGGATAATCAATTCTGATGCCAGAAACCATATGACACCTATGCCTCAACTTTTCCACACCTATACCCCATACTCGAGAAATAAAAAAATTGTAGAAGCTAATGGCGCTTTAGCTACTGTTGCATGATTTGGAGACATACATGTCACACCAACCCTTATCCTTAAAAATGTCTTTCATGTACCAAAACTTTCGGTCAACCTTGTTTGCATTCAAAAGCTTACCCATGATCTTAAATGCTATGCTATTTTTTTCCCTTCTTATTGTGTTTTTTTGGAATTAGGGATCGGGGAGGATTATTGGACTTGCTAACGAAAGAAGCAGCCTTTACCACCCTGAATCATCTCAGAAAGTTAAGAACAATTTGTCTTTGTCTTTTCTCAGTTCCTTCAATAAAGATGTCATTTGGCTTTATCACCTTCGCCTAGGTCATCTATCTTTTACGGTTTTAAAAGACATGTTTCCTTATTTGTTCCAAGGATTAGATATTTCTGAGTTTCATTGTGATGTTTGTGAATAGGGAAAACATACTCGTGTATCTTTTCCTAGTAGCAATAAAAGAAGTGCTCATCCTTTTCACTTGATTCACAAAAACATATGGGTTCCTTCCAATATACCTAATGTTTCAAGGGCTTGGTGGTTTGTATCCTTAACTAATGATTGTACTAGGGTTACATGGCTTTTTATCCTTAAACAAAAGTATGATGTTAGAATTGTTATGCCTAATTTCCACTCAATGGTACAAAACCAATTTGGGGTTAAAATTAAAAGCTTTAGGACACACAATGCTAAGGACTACTTCAACCAAATCTTGTCACCTACCTTGAATCACAAGGCATTATCCATGAGTCATCATATGTTAACACACCTCAACAAAATGGGGTAGTTGAAAGGAAAAATGGGCATTTACTCAACACCGCTCTAGCTTTACTCTTTCAAGGGAATGTTCCTAAGTCCTATTGGGGAGAGGCTGTTCTTACTACCACCTACATGATAAATAGAATTCCCTCACGTGTGTTAGGCATTAAAAGTCTCATAAAAATCCTTGACAGTTTCTACCCTCACTTCAGAACTTCAAATGGCCTCACACTTAGGGTATTTGGGTGCATTGCTTTTGTTCATGTTCACAATCAACATAGAGGCAAGCTTGGCCCTCGAGCCATCAAATGTATCTTCCTTGGTTACTTATCCACTCAAAAGGGATATAAATGCTACAATCCTTCATCTAGAGAATTTTATATCTCTGCAGATATCACTTTCACAGAAAATACACCTTTTTTCTCCAAGTCCTCTCTTTAGGGAGAGATTCCAATGAAGGAAGATAGTACTTGTGAGTCCTTTGAACCACTTAAAACTCTTGACCTTCCTCTGGTTCCAACCCGTGTTGTTGAACCCAAGTCAAACCAATTACATCTGAGTCACCTATTTTTGCCACTAAACCTGTCTCATCTCCCATCCTAGCTAATGTCACTCATAATTCTCGAAGATTCTCTCAAGTGTATTTAAGGAGAAAAGTTGTTCTAGAACTGATAGGTCCAAGAATCCAACTCAAACTCTGAGAGTGAGATCATGGTAACACTTAACCCACCTTTACACACAAATTGTTGAAAAGTCTACTAACACAAAGGACAACCTAGACCTTCCAATTGTTGTTAGAAAAGGGACCACAGAGTGCACTAAATGACCACTCTATCCACTATCTCATTATGTTTCTCTTAGGCATCTATCTCTAGACCACAGAAAGTTCATTGTAAGTTCAAACACCATTGCTATCCCAACCACTATTTCTAAGGCATTGTCAAAAAGGGAATGGAGGGATGCAATGAAAGAGGAGATAAGCGCATTAGAAAAGAATAAAACATAGGAGATTGTTGATAAACCCAAAGGAAAAAATATTGTTGATTTTAAGTGGATTTTCACACTTAAGTACAAGGCAGATGGATCCCTTGAGAGATATGAATGAAGACTGGTGGCCAAAGGGTACACCCAGACGTATGGGGTTGATTATCATGAGACTTTTGCTCCAATGGCAAAAATGAATACCATGAGAAATTTGTCATCATTGGCTGCACACTTTGATTGGCAACTCCTATAATATGATGCTAAGAATGCATTTCTCCAAGGTGACTTAGATGAAGAAATCTACACGAACATCTTACCAGGATTTGATAGGGACATTGGTAAAAAGTGTGAAAGTTAAGAAAGGCTCTTTATGGGTTAAAACAGTCTCCTAGAGCATGGTTTGGGAGGTTTGCAAAAGTCATGGAAGAGTTTGGATATAAACAAAGCTAAGGTGATCACACTCTTTTCATTAAGCATTCAACTGCAGGAGAGTGACTGCTCTTCTAGTCTATGTGGATGACATCATAGTAACTGGAAATGATGAAAGAGAGATGCATGAATTGAAGCAAAGACTAGTAAAGGAGTTTGAGATAAAGGAACTAGGGAAACTAAAGTACTTCCTCGGTATTGAGGTGGCATATTCCACTCAAGGGATCTTCATATCTCAACAAAAGTATGTGACTAATTTATTGGCAGAAACAGGGAAGATAGGGTGTAAGCTAGTCTCTACCCCAATGGATCCAAACTATAAGTTGGGAGAAGCTAAAGAAGAGGTTGGTTGGTAAATTCATATACCTTGCTAACACTTGGCCAAATATAGCATACTCAATGAGTGTGATGAGTCAATTCATGCATGAACCAAGAGAACCTCATCTTCAAGCCACTTACAAGGTGTTGCATTACTTGAAAGGAAATCTAGGGAAAGGAATTTTGTTCAAGACTTCAAGAAGAAGGATACTCTTGCACTAGAAGCTTATACTGATGCTGAATATGACCATGCAGGTTCCCCAGTGGATAGAAGATCAACTACAGGGTATTGTACTTTTCTAGAAGGTAATCTGGTAACACGGAGCAGCCAGAAGCAGAATGTGGTGGCAAGGTCACCTGCATAATCAGAATTCAGAGCTATTGCTCAAGGATTATGTGAACTACTCTGGCAGAAAATTATTCTAGATGATTTGAGAGTCAAATGGGAAGGTCTGATGAAACTATATTGTGACAACAAATAAGCTATCAATGTTGCTCATAATCCTATTCAACATGATAGGACAAAGCACATTGAAATTGATCATCAAAGAAAAATTGGTGGAAGGATTAGTATGTATGTCCTATGTTCCATCAGAACATCAATTAGCCAACATTCTAACAAAGGGCCTAAACAGTTCAAGTTTCCATGATCTTGTATTCAAGCTAGGAATGGAAGACACCTATTCCTCAGCTTGAAGGGGAGTGTTGAGATGTAGATAAGCTGTAAATTGATTGGGATAATCCCTTAAATTAAGGGATTTGATTAGGCATATATGAGCTGTAAATAGATCACACAAAGTCAGTTTGAAATCCCTTAAATTGAGGGATTCAGTTAGACAGTTCAGGAATAATTTTGTTTCCTATTTCTCTTCTTGTAATCCACTATATAATGCTGTGTATTATCAGTTAACAGAATAAGGAAAATCTTCAGAATTCCTTTCATCTTATGTTTCATAACAGTTACACAGAAATCACAAACAATATAGTCAAACAACAAAGAGGTCTTTATAAGAGTCTATAATGATTTTGATGATAAAGGAAACAGAAGGATGGGAACTTGATGATTATAAAGGAAAACAAAAGGATGAGAACTCGCATTTCATGCACGACAAATGAACTTTCTGAACAGAGCATCACAGTTTCAGGATTTTCAAAAGTAAATTCAATCCGATATTCCTAGTTACAGTACTAAAAATTTTAAACATTTCTGTAGGTTTTGTTTTGGCATTTATGGACGGATCACATAAGGTGCACGCAAACTCAAAAACTAGAGGCCCCTAGCTTTTATGTGTCTATATACCATACAAAAATTCTGAAATGGCATTAACAGATAGATCATATGTGCAACCTCAGAAACTAGAGCCTCCGGCCATCTTATGCATCTACATACCATATAATAATTCTGGAGGCTTCCCCTACGTTGGAAAAAGCGAGCAACTGCAAATGCGATATCTTCAGTAGGACGATGGGGAACTCTATCACCCCAACTTGTATACCTTGAAATAAGGGGAAAAAAAGGACAAAAATCTCAAATCTTTCATTTTTCCATTAAGAACAAGGTCTTAATCCTAGCTCAAAACAAATAACTTTCAAAAAATAAATATGTCCAAGCTAAGATTCAAGATGGAATTCTGTTATTCAAGTGAAGTGTTCTACAGTTTAGTTCAGCCCCACATTGTCTCAGTTTGAGTCTCTGCTAGCGTACCACAATTCCAGGCCCATATATCTCAAGCAAAGTCAGCAATGCAATGCATTAGTTGCTAAAACAGATCAAGATATAAACTGTTAGAAATAACACATCCACAGGCTGCTACCTGCCAAAGTGAAAGTGCAAAATTTTGTATAGAGTTTCACAAAGAACAATTGAATTCTCACATTTTTGTTCTATCAAGATAAGTCAATACTACATGCAGAAATAAACTTACACTCCCTTTCTCCCAAATTGTGCGACTCATATTTCCTCTTCTGGAGGTCCTAGAAGTAAGAATCCATTTCCGAGAATGGAAATTCTTTTCATACTCTCAACCACTACTTTTGAATGTAATTTTCGAAACTTACCCAAAACTCACTTTTTCAATTTTCAATTTAAACTAATCTCCAGTCAAATTGGATACTTACTAATGTGACAAGGGGAGTAAAATAGAGGCACAAAGACATGTCAAAGGTACAAAGGGATCAAAACTTATATTAGATAAAGGCCCATACCCAAATAAAGGCACTATCTCGCATAAAACCTTCCATGATAACATACTCCCAGGAATGAAACCATAGCATCAGTGAAACAACATACTTTTCTTCATTTTTCATAGTTTCTTCAGAAATGACCAAACATCAGTATGAGCACCATATATAAGGATCCTGCCCAATGAGGCTTACGAGACATGTCCAGCATTAGTAAAGCAATTATAAAGCAAAATCCCAAGGAAAAATGCTGGAAAAAAATTTCTTTGTTCATAAATATTTTAAGTCTTCTTTATGTAGTACTCTAAAGCATTCAACCTGTTACATAGAGTAGAATCGTAATTATTCATTTTCATGGTAACTTACCTGTCGCTGTAGCCACGAGATAAACTTGTTGCTTTAGCCAATCATTTTTAAGTTTCTATAAGGAGTACAGAAAAGTACATCCAGCCAGAAAATTTAAAGATTTTCTCCACTAGATGTGAAAAAATAAAAGTGATTTCATCTTCATATAAAAACAAAACAAAGCAAGCCATCATACCATCCATCCCAGTTCTCAGTCCAAACAGTTGGCTTCTTTTTGGAATTGGGCTTGAAACCATCACAGTAGTATCCATTGCAGGTATCTATCTGATAAGAGTAAATAAATAAACACAAAATTACTAAGCAGGGTGTCCCACATTACATCATGAGGTTATAGAAGAATTTGATTTCCAGCACCTAACAACTATCTGGTTGTTACATTCACATTGCATTTCACCTAGTTTAAATATGTATCTATAGATATATCACACATCAAAGCCAGTCAAAAGTGAAATTGTGAAAGAAACCATGAATTTACTATGTATTCAGGTGCGTCAACTTGTTTACACATAACCCATGGAACACCCGCACCAAGCCCAACTGCCATTTTGGCAGCCCATCTCATGTAGTCTTTTCCTTTGGAGCCATAAGAGCTTTCAATGTTTCCATATTCATTTTCAATCTGCAAAATAAAAATCATAAACATTATAGGTTATCATTTTGTTATTTCAAGAGATGACACGAATAAGCAATTTGTGCATCACAAAAACAAAAAAGGCAGACACATGATTTAGGTATGTGAGGGTCCAACAGAAATAAAAGAGCATATCAGACATACAAGTCCTTCCAATTTCACATCATTTCTATGGAAAGTAAGAAAGTTGGCAAGCAGAATTACCAAACATTCTATCAATGCAGTTTCCAAAGTTTTATATTCAACATGCCTATATATACATCAAATTATGTCATTTGATGTGCAAAACACACCAGTGAATGACCACACTTGCTAACTCTCACTCTGCGTGTGCGCGTGTGTGTGAGTGTGTGTGTGTGTGAGAGTGAGAGTGAGAGTGAGAGTGAGAGTGAGAGAGAGAGAGAAAGGGACAAAGAAAGATGGGTACATAGATTTTGATATTGTCTAGCAATTTAAGAAACTGTGAAAGGTGATTAACCACTCTAGTGCCACTTATAGTTCCCTTATCCAGCAAAAGCAGAATGTATGTATTTCTTTGACCTGCAGCAAAATTATTGGGCCTCCTTGCCAAGAGAAAAGTGATTCCTCTCTCATCAAATCCACGATCTTTTTGACAAACCGCTGCATTTCTTCCTGGAAAGGTAAGACCAAAAGTTATAGTTATGGCCAAAACAAGGTAACATATAGAAAGGTAACACAGTTTTACTGTTTAACAAAAGCAATAATGACTCCATAGATCCAACACTAGCAAACTGAAAGTTATATTAATTATTAAATAGCATGAAAGTTTAACAAAGTTGGTGCCACCAAGCCTAGTTGAATATACTTGCCCAGAAAAAATTAAAAAGAAAATATAAGCACCTGAGTAGGAGAAATAGTTATGTACATAAGCCCCCACTCATATACATGCAGAACTGAAAATAGTACTTAATCGTCTTTAACAAATCAACTTCCATACTAAGATAAATCCATAAGAACACTCTTAAGAGACAAGAAATTGACACTTACAAGGTAATCCAACCAATCCTCCAACATTATCCTTATCTATGGCACTACCACATGTATGGAACTTCAAATGTTAAGGACGTATGAGAAATTATTTTTCAGCTCATGGAAAACCATTTGATTAGATGTTTACGTGGAGAATTGAAATACCTTCCTTATGCATACAGGAAGAACATGCTACTCTGTTGATGTCAGCTAATATTGAAAGCTAGAAATGGGTTAGGAATCATTTAAAGAATCTCAAGCATTTAGAAACAGAACAAAAAATGCTCTGGATGATAATATCACAGTCGAAAATTTCTGGATTCTTTAATTGAAATTAAAGAATAGAATTGTCTCATTTGGCATAATGGATAAGGAAAAACAGGTTTTTTTTGGCCAGAAGAGCACAATAGCGAATGATTGCACAAAGACTAATGACATTATGAGTTAAAAGAGATATACAAGGAAAAATCATGATGCTTGGAGACTCACAGATGAAAAGTGACCTCAAATACAACTAGCGTCTCATAATTATCAAACTGGTGTCAGGCAAACTGGAGCTATTTCCACAAGTATTTGATTATAGTTTTGGAAACAAGAAGGAAAAACAGGTTTTTATTGGCCAGAAGAGCACAATAGTCAATGATTTGCGCAAAGACTGATGCTATTATTAGTTAAGAGAGATATATAAGGGCAAATCATAAAGCTTGGAGACTTGTAGATGAAAAGTGGTCTCAAATACGACTAGCATCTCATAGTTATAGAACTGGTTCCTGGCAGACTGGAGCTATTTCAATGAATGTTTGATTATAGTTTTAGCAACAAGAGAATGGATTCCCCATCCATATGATGGGTGGAACGTAATAATAACAAGAACATTTCAGGTCTACCTTTATTCACTACTTCTCCTCCAAGCATGAAAGTTTAAGGATTTAGATAAAATGAAAGTCTCAAATTAATGGGAAAATGACTTTTAACTGTGCAGCTCCAAGGCTTTACAAGGTATCATAACCTGGTGATTACAAAGTAGCAAAAAAGTAATAACCAACATGTAATGGAAAACTTCCACTTAAAATTGCTAAGGTTTTCAAGGCATATTCATCACGTAAAGAGCGAAGGACAAGAAGAAAGGGAATCAGCTTCCCTCTTGTTGCAGCAATTGACCAATTTGACATTTAATGGAAACAAAATTTCCAAGAAAATCGAGCACAAAACAAAAGGAGACACAAGATTAATGTGGTTCAACCTTAATTGAATAGCCTATGTACACAATGTGAAGAGAATAAGAGTTCCACTATAATCAAACTAAGGATTATACAGATTTCTTTATTCTAATCTCAATGTCACTACAACTGGCTTCGTATATGCATTTTTCTTTGCACTAAAACTCGATCCTTGCACCTCCAAAAGTGTTTCCCTCACTCAATGAAAGAACCTCACAAGAACAGTAAAAATACAATTAATTAGAGTTTCCGAGAAGGCAGACCATAAACAAAACACACGTTAGAGTGCTGTGGCACTAGAACTTCTAGCATCGTGGTTCCAAACTTTTGTCCACCATGGGTCTCATGGTGCAGTGCAGCTTTTTGGCACCGTGGCACCAATAAATCTGTATTGGGTGCTGCTGCTCCATCAACGCATTCTAGATAAGAAATATAGGACCATATAAATAACAACTCTCCACCTTATCTCATATTTCCTAATACTCTTAGCCAGTTCCTAAAGAGACACTCATCTGAGGCCGCAAATATAGATCAAATCCCAACAGTGTTCGAACTGATAGACTTTGACAGCATATGAGCTAGGTTGTCCCATGTCCCAACCTTCTCAACTAAATGAGACCCCCTGCAACATAACATCCCAGGCAAAATGATTCTAACATCAATTTATCTTGTCCTTTTATGATACATCTAATTCTTAGACAGGTTCATGATGCTCTAACTACCAAAAAATGTTATAGTCATCATAAACTCTATATGCATATTAGTAATCAACTCCATGAGCCAAATGCGTTCTTAACGCCTTTGGTTAAAGCTATATACTCCACTTCAGTTGTAGAAAATACAACTAATGCCCGCAATGTTTCCTTCCAACTAAAAACACAACCTAAAGAAAAGAAAAATAAAGAATCTATAATCCATCATTGATTTACTTCTTTCCAAATTTCTAGCATGGTCATAACCAACAAGTCTAACAGCAAGCTCATGCTAGTTACATACCAACCATCTATTTATAAATCCTCTCTAATTCATCCTCTACTTCACAACCTATTGGTGCATCTTTCTCAACTTGTGCTTGTGCCTAATTACCACATTGAACGAATGTCAAATTTGGCCTAGTAAAAACCACAACATACATCAGATGAAAACCATAGCATACATCAGACTGCCAACTACACTAGAGTGCTAGGGACATGTGCTCTACCTATTCTTCAACTGAGAGACAACTGATTTGAGCAAGAAAAGTATTGCAAGAGGCCTACCAACCGCCTTGTATTAATCCATCAAGAACCATTCAAGTACCTCAATGTAATTCTATAACAAGTACAATACCCTAGAGTGTCTATTTCTGATGATCTTTAAGACGCTAACCCCAATATCCTCTTAATTGCACTCAAATTCTTCATCTCAAATTCACACTTAACTTTGCTTTCAAAATGTTGATTTTTTAAAACATGTTAGAGGCAATCAATATATTATCAACATACAACAACAAATACATAAACAATCTGTCACTACATTTCCTGTAATACAACTATTATAATTGCTCCTAGAATATCCATTTGTAGTGATAACCCACTAAATCTTCTATACTACTATATACATGACACTTTCAAATCATACAAAAACCTCTTCAGAGATATATCTAGTCTTCTTCCCTAGCTAACATATGTAAATCTACTCTTCCAGTTCACAACATAAAAATGCAGTCTTCACATCAATATGCTCCCATTCCATGTATGAAGTCACCACCACAAGAAACATACAGATGGAGGTGTGCTTCAACACCTCATAGAACACTTAATTAAAGTTAACTCTCTCTCTGTACATAAAGCACTTCGCCACCAACGGTGCCTTGTATAGAACATTCTCAACCTCCAGGATTCCTTCCTTCTTCTTGAACTACTTGTACCCAATAGTCTTGTAAGTGCATAGACTAATTCCCATATCCCATTCTTGTGAAAAGACTCAATCTCTCAATCATGTAGAATAAACACTCCTCTCAATCTAAACTAGTGATGGTTTCTCAATATGTTCATGATCATCTCACATAAACCTTAAGCCACACTCAAAGAATATGCCACTAAATTAGAGTACCCAAAATAATGTGGCAATTTAGTTGGTCTTTCTCTATCTCAGGAAAGACTATAAATCCATTCTCATCGTACTATTCTGATGGTATTAAGCTCTTAGTAGCTGTTCTCTACCACATAATGTCTAATTTCTTATAAAGTATCAACTTCTAACTCCATCTACTCTATAATGCCCTTGTCACTAATCTCACACTGCTTCTCCCTCCACAAAAGGCTTGTCAAATGTTACATTCCTATTGATCACAAACTTTGAAGACCTATCATTAATACATCACAATCAATAACCTTTCACTCTATCTACATAGCCTAGGAATAAGCATTTAGTTGCCCTTGGCTTAAGTTTTTCATCATGAACATGAGCCTAAAGTAAATGGCTGGGGAACCTACCACTTATCCAAAGGAGTCAAGCACTCAATAACAATCAGTGGTGACCTATTTATCAAATAACAAGCTACTAACAACTTTAGCTAAAAACGCTTTAGACAACCCATCATTAAAAAGGATACACCAAGCTCTTTTCAGGAGAGCCTTGTTCCTCCATTCTACAACTCCATTCTGTCGTGGTATGTCCCCAATTTAGTAGTGTCTAAAAATCCCCTCTTTGTTGCAAAACTCATGAAATTCTTTATTACAGAATTCCAACCCTTTGTTAGTACTCAGGCACCAACTTATGTGATGACTTCTCCGTCGTGGCTTCTACTACGTGAACCTTACAAACATCTTATCTTAATGTTTTGACATATACATCCATACTCTCCTCAGAAATCATCTATCATTGTTAGCAATCAACATGTATCTAGCACCTACCTTTGAGGGAACTAGAGAAGGCCTCTAAAATTCTAAATGGATATAGGCTAGAGTCCCTTTAGTTTTATGAACTACCTTGTTGAAATTAACTCTGTGTTACTTTCTAAGTCACAACAATTTAGTTGCCTTATGTTCTCACCATATAGTAACCCCATTTGCTCAACTCTATCATCACATCTCAATCACATGCCCCTAAAGTCATATCTTCATCCAAAAGTAGGTTTGTAGCTAGAAAATTGACCAATTACAATATCTTACTTGCCCAAGAGATAGTGGATAACTTGGGGAGATGTGAAGAAAATGTATTACTCAAATTAGATATGCAAAAAGCTTATCACAGGATTAATTAGCATTTTATCTTATTGTCCTTGAAAACTTTAGGTTTGCCATGCAGTGGAAAAGACTAGTTGAGAATCTTACTTCTAATTGTTGGTCTTTTATGTTGGTAAATGGTTGTGTGACTAGACTTTTTTAAGCCCTAGAAGGGAGGGTGTAAGGCAAGGGGCTCCTCTATCCTCTGCCATCTTTATTCTAGCTGTAGAGGTGTTTACCAAAGGATTAGATGAATTATTTGAACAACAGCCAAGTCTTTATTTTGATGTGAGAAGAGCCCTGAGGCTGGTGACACTTAGCTTATGCAAAAGACACGATCATCTTCATGAAAGCCAAAGCTAAAGGGCTTCAATTGCTCAAGTAGTTTTGTTCCAACTATGAGGAAATGTCTAGTCCACTCATTAGCCCTACCGAGAGTTATTTTTCACTTTAGAATAACTATATTAATATTGTTGAAGTGATTACAGCTTTCGTTCAATAACTCCCACTCCTCTATGTCGGTGCCTCTTTCATACCTCATCAATGTGTTTGCTATGCGTGACAATATTATTTAAAGTGAAAAGAAATTGATGGTTGACAGCACAAAGTTTTTTAGTGGGGCATGCACACCTTCATAATGAGCACACTATTTCTTGTTCCCCTTTAATCTTTCCCAAGTCATGTACCCCCAACAAAATGTCCTCCTAAAGCAAACAAGGATCTCTAATTTTTCAATGGATATTTCCAGAGCTCCAATCCCTCCAAGAGGAAAATACATCCTAAAGCCTGGGATAAGATATATTATCCTGATCGAAAAGGGAATAGAGCTCTCTTTGCGTTACTTTCCTCCTGAAAAAGGTAATTGGCAATTGCAATCCCATGACCATCAGAGTCTTGTCGGGACTTTTATGTCTGGAAGAAACTTCGTGGAGTTAGATTGGCGGCAAAGGAGCATATTTTCTGGAACATTGATACAAGAACTTGTATCTTTCTAGTGTGATAATTGAATAGGAGAGAAGCCTCTTAAAGCTATAGTTACCAGAGAAGTTTTTGCTAATGTAGTTGTTAATGCTTTCATGGATTAGAATGGTTGGTGAAGAAGAAAGCTAGCTAATGTTCTTCTTGATGAGGTCATTGATCAAATATATGAGATCCCTATAGTCCAAGTGAGACAGGATCAAATGCATTGGAAACTTTTCAGGGATGGCAAATTTAATATTAAAAGCACATGGAAAAAGGCTAGCAGCAAAAGGGCCAACATCTACTAGTTACCACTTGCTAGAATAGGATGCCTACTCCTACTATCTATTTGTCTGAAGATTATTACATAAATTGGTTATGTCTAATAAGGGATTGAAGCAAAAAGGTATAAGTTCCGTGGAGATCATTGAGCATCTATATCTTCTACAACTTCTATGCAAGTTTGGCACTTTGCTGAGTTATTCCACATCTATGCCTCAAAACTACCAATACCTTCTGCCTTGCTAAGTTATTCCACACCTCTATGCCTAAAAGTACTAATATGTTCCTCCTCCTTGAGGCATGGAAAAACAAATCTCCTAGTGAAACCAAGAATTATGAGAATAATCTCCTTAATGTTGTTGTTGGGGTTCTTATAGTGTGCTATAAATAACTCCAAGCATAGACACATTCCTTTTACTGCTCAAAGAACTACATGGAGAGTGCACAAATATATCATGCACGGAGCTAAGGCCAATTTGATTGCACCATAGCAGTGGATGCGAGATACAACAACATTGGGGATCCAAAATTCTTCAACAGCCAGCCTAAGATTGTCACATGGATAAAGCCTTCATTTGGAGGATACAAGTAAAAAAGTGATGTACAGCTAAAGGGAATCCTGGTCCTCTGGATAGATTCACTTCCAATGCCCACTTGCCCTACGTTTTAGCCTTTTTTCTAATTGATACCCACCTTTACTACAATTCCCCTTATCCTTTTGTTTTTCTCTGGCTACTAATCCCTCACCACTCTCACTGTTTGTGATACATAATATTGTTTTCCTCCACTAGTTCGAATTCAAAAATGCATTTACATCCTCAATTAAGGTGTGGTCTTCATCATCTATTTGCACATCAATATTAAGATCCAAATTCATCTTACTAAAACTATAAATATTTTATTCAAAACAATAAGTGTCCTTTCATTCTGAGGGTGGGCAAACTACTACAAAGTAACAAAAGAATTTTTAACTTTGTCATGTGCAAGCTATCAAACTTCAACCATGGCGTCTTTTTCCAACCAATCTCTCTTAGTATATTGTCCCCACAAGCAATAGGACCCACGAATTTCTTTCACCAAAAGTCGTTCTCCTACTTTAAGAGCATCTCTTGTTGAATACTCTACACTTTGTTGCTAAATGTAAACCTTATTGATACAAGAGGGCTTGCATCTTCAATTTACAAAACCTTAAATCATTTTTCCCATCAAATGTTTATACTTCGTATTTCATTGTCAATATCATGTGACTTAAATACCAATTTGTTGTGATAATTAATCAATTTGATGCTAATCAAAACAAAATACCCTAGCAAATCAATCACAAAACAACAAAGGGCCTATTTGGTTTTATTTTCATTCTCATTTTCCATTTATATAATTTTCAAATTTTGAAAGGTTATTAGTGAAAATAAGTTTGTATTTGGATAAATCATTGGAAAAATAATAATTATATTGGTTTTAGTAAATTGTAGGTGGAAAAAGATAGTAATAATGATAATAAAAAGTAAAGAAATGCGAAATTATTAGGAGAAGGAATATAGGTTATTGAATAGTATGTTTTGAGAATAAAAATAAAAATACATTGGGTGAAATTATGTATAAAGTGATGTGTTTCTATTTTCAAATAGTAGAAAATGTAGAGAACTTTGAGAATGAGAACAAATGGGGCCAAAGAGACATACAATTTAATATGGTTCGGCTTCAGTTGGACAGCCCGCATCCACGTGTAATGAGAATAAGAATTCCTCTATAATCAAACTAAAGACTACAAGGATTTCTTGGCTGCACCTCTAATGGAACCCAACAACATAGAGAATTGGAAATAGGAAACAATTTCTTTTTAGGTACTTCCAGATCATGGTAAAATAAGTGTGGCAAAAGAAATATGGCATAATATAGTATCTCATCAACATTGGTTTTTTACTTTGAAACAAGTTGTAATGTTGAGGACTCACTAATATTTGCAATAGCACTTTGCCATGAGCTTGAGAAAGTATTCTTGTTGGTTTAAGCTTCATCTTAGAGGCATAACTGATTTAGCATGATCTCAAATTCTAACAAATTAGGTTTTCCACATATATTTCCCTGAGGAGAGTCAAGTAGGCTAAAAGATTCTAGTGCCATCTTGTTTTGAGACAACAGTTGTTATAATTTATTAATGAGAATGTGTTGCAAGAAAGAATTCGTTAAACTTTGAGCTAAAGAGCCAATTATGTATTTCAACATTTCTCAAGCCTTTCATGTTCAATTTTCATTAGAAGGCCACCAAAAACAGAACTCACAAAATTTTTTCACATGATCTCTTATTTTAGCAAGAACAAAGAACATCACTATAAACAATTGATTCCACACATCCTAATAATATGAAAGGTAATAACTACAGTGACCATAAGAGTGATAATGTTCATAAGAATCGAAAAGTAGGATTAAAACATCTTTGTGGTTCTCTTATACTACCTTGAAGGGCATGTTGTCTGTTCGAAAATCAATACCAAGTATATCACGAAGCCAAACAGGAAAGCCCCTACAAAAGGTTTAGAACAGACAAGGTGAGTTATATTTATATATTTATATTCCTTAATATGATTAACCAGAATAATCTTTTAGCCATAGTAAAAGCAAATATAAGCTCAATTTAGCATTATAAATGTTTATGGATCATTTAATTCGTAGGTACAATTGATAGAGAAAGCATTATCTAGGTGATGGAAGTTGGAAGATGTGAACAATCCTTCTAAACAACAAAGCATAATTTTCTTGCCTCATTTTCCACTAAGGGCAAGAATCAACACCATTCATGCGCAAGACATTGCTAGATTTCAACATGACTATCCACAATCAAAATTTTGCTAGGAATGATAATTGCCAAATAAAAAGTCATAAATAAATGCCTCTCAACTAATTTATTTTGAAAAGGTTCCAAGTGTTATAAGCCAATTCAACTAAGTAAAAGAGCAAGGGGGACATGCAAGGGGGACATGCCTATCACCTAAGCCAAAGAGATGGCAAGCTCATGTGATTTTGACATACTCATCAAGCTCCTCTGCACTCAACATTAGATTTAATCTTGTTCTAACATCTCACCTAAATTAAATGATCTTGAAACCTATTGTAGCTAGTTGTAATAAACTTAACCATAATCTTTAATTCTTTGTTATTCATCTTTCTTTTAATATATTTGATATTTCTCGACAATATTATGTTTGCATAAATGAATTACAGATTTCTTTCAAAACTTTAACCATTCAATTAAAGTCTCAAACCAAGTAACGAGTTAATAAACTCATTTGTTCATTTATAACTCCAGGGGAGCAAGTAGTACATCATGAGCCTTACAAACTGGCTCGAGTAAAGCTCTAACAGCTCAAGTGCTTTTGAACTTGAGCTCAAATATATATGTTCCAACAAATAATATAGTAATATTTATTAAAAAAAAAATTGTTCATTTAATTTATTATAGACAATGATGAAAAAAATAATAATATTGTTATTTTCATTAAGACTTGGGTGAACTTATAAACTTTTCAAAATGTCTTATAAGATATTTGGAACTTATAATTAATCATAAAGCGTTTGGTAAACTTTCTAAGATGGGTAAATGAGTTAGTAATCTTCAAAAATAAGATCTTAGCATATTCCAAGCTCTTTCAAAAAAATTAGGGTCATTCCCAATATATTTTTAAAATTTTAAAAATCTTCTTTAATTTTAACTGCATAAATTACAAAATTGTAATTATTATCTTATAAACTCCAAATTTTTATTTTATCCAAAAGTTTATTCTTAGAATAAGATCTACCATGTTATAACTCACAAAAAACATCATGTAAGCAGTAGAAGCATGTAAGATATTCTAAATAAACTTAGACAAACACCCTCTAACAACAAAGTGAGGTTTATTATTAAATTATGTATGTATTGATAGTAATATTATATTGAAAAATTATTGAAACAACATAACAGCAACATTATATTACTAAATAATAATTATTATGTATTATTATAAAAGAAAAATAATTTAAATTATATGTTAATTTAATTGATAATATATAAAGATAATGACCATAAGGATAATGAAAGAACCAGAGAATAATAATACAATGTAAAATAAACAACAAGATAATTCAAATTAATTTAAATATTACTTTTTACTTTTAAGTTATCTTAGGCTCTAGCTCGAGGTCAATACACTCATTTGAACTCCTAAATAACTTTGAAGTGATTAGCAAGTGCCTATTTGTCAAGAAGTATTGAGACATTTTATTAGATGAATGAAGAGTCAACGAACACATTATCATATGAAAGATGAAGTAAGGAGCACAAGACCTACCACCTAAGTAGTGCATTTTTCAACATTTGCCAGCAAAAATATACAGCAAGGTACTATATGACCAGGTTTACAAGTTCAACCATCTCGATACATTCTCAAAATCAACTAATAAAATGTTATGATTGAAGAAAAGTTTCAAATTATAACACATATAAAAATGTAAAACTCCTATCACATTAATGATATGGATCAATTAAACCAAGATCAGGGGAAAGAGAATCCAACCCGAAATTCCACTCTGCGCAGACATAAGGACCTATACGAAGAAATAAATAAAGTCCACTGGAAGCCACTTGCTTCACAAACTTCACAATATCATATCTTCCTTCAAAGTTATACTGAAAAGATAGGAAATGTATTAAAGAACAATAAACAAAATACAGATGAACATAGAAGCAAGGCACAAAACATAAGTAGAAATTATACCTGTCCCTGAACTGGTTCATGGCCATTCCAAAACACATATGTTTCAATGACATCAACTCCACCTTCCTTGCTCTTCGAAATCAGATCAGGCCACATCTGGCATCATTTTGAACTATCAGACACAGACAAAAACATTTGACTAGTAGAAGAAACTTAAAGAGCCTGCAAATTTTCCTTACGAGATCTTGTAATCATGCCAAGGATCTAGGAAAAACAGTCACACAATGAATTGAGAAAACGAAATTTCAGAAACTTGTTTGACTCTTCTGAAATATTATATTTCCCTGGAAAACATGGAAATATCACAATGTATCCACTGAATTAATTCAGCCAAAGCAGTACTAGCAGACCATTCCTCATACATTATCATCAAGAATCTGCTCTCTTCCAGAAACTTTTTCCATTTCTGGTTCACAATTTGGAAAAAATCAAAAGCGCAAACATCACATGAGCAAATGAAACACATTGCACAATACTTCAAGAGAGAGAGAAAAAGAAAATTGCCCCACAAAATGAAAAATGCACACAAAGAATAACTATTACAATCTGAAAATTGCAATAAATGTGTGAAAATGCAACGAAAATTTAGTTAGAGAAAATCACCTCAGGCGTGGCCCTGGGGTAGTGAATCCCAGCAGAGATTAGCATCCGCCTCTTTCCACCAATGATCATCGCTCTGCCATCATAGCTCACATTGAACGGCTTAAAAAATTCTCCAGCAACAATCAGTGATTGTGCAATCAATCCCAAGAAAACCCATCCAAATTTTATTCCCATTTTCTGATTTAACTTCGCCGAGGTTGGGTGTTAGAGATGAGAACAACACATATTTATACATGCGTATGTCGTTAAGTCATCCATGAAAATGACTCGCCATCAACAACCAAAAATCCGAGGGGTATTCAGCTTTTATGGGTTTAACTCATAATATTATCAGTACAATTTCTGAAGCAGCGGGTACAATTTTATGGACGAAGTGAAGTCGAGAAGTGTACTGTGCGGGTGGATAGCCCGTGGGTACTTTTGTTTCGGATAAGACTGATTCGGGGTGGGACTGATCAATGGATCGTCGTTGATTTTTTTTAAAATTAATCCTTCTTATGACTCTTTTTTTTTTTTTTATTCAAAGAAAAGAACAAAATGACTATTGAATATTTCAAAGAGGCAAAATTAGAAGAGAGTATTGGTTGGTTCGGCTCAATAAATTAACCAATCAAATCGATCGATTAATTCATCAAAAATATATAAAAACTATTAACCATTTGTTATATTGAATTTTTCAATTAACTATTAAAATTAACCAAAAACTTTCAGTTCAATTTAAATAATTTATCAATTGACCAATTTTTATTTAATCTCTTTTTTAATATTATTATTCAATAACTTAATATTATAATTGAAACAGAAACTTAATTATTGCAATTCAAACAAAAACAAGTAATTTAATCATTTTTATAATCACGGTAAAAAACTTCAATACCATAAAATAAGTAATATGTATTAGTAAGTAGAATATCTAAAAAATGACATACCCTTATCCCTGCTTAGCAAGTTTGTAGAAAACCTTTGAACATCTTTTAATTAGAATATCATAAGAAAAATCTAAAATTAAATGGATTCAATCTAAAAATTAAAAACTTTATGTAGTTGAGAATATAATTGCATAATTAGTTTTCTAGTAAACAATTTAACAAGAATGCATCCTCAGCTCCATAAATCTAAAGCCATTCCTCGTTATTTTTAGTGCCCATAAGCTTCTTTCCACAATAAAGGAAATTCCAAGCAACCAACATAATGGTTGAGAATTTATTAAAATTCAATTAAATTGATTTTTTATAAAAATTAACCAAACCGCACCGTTAACCGAAATTTATAAAAAAAATTAACTATTAACCAAATAGAAAATCAATTGGACAAAATGGTTTGGTAAATTTAGTTCGATCCAGTCAATTAATTGATTCTTTTAATTAATGAATAATTTTGCTCACCTTTAAATAGAAGAAAGAGAGTAAAATCCCACAAAGCAGCTTTATTCGGGTAGTCAAGCATGTTAAACCAAGATTTCCAAATCTCCATCAAATTTACCTTACATAAAGGTATTATGTAGCATTCCATTTTTTTCTTCTTGTTATAAATTTTAATTAATTTAGAATATCTCATTATTTAGGACCAATTAATTTTTTTTAATAGATTTACTTTCTTCCTCATAAAAGCTGGAAAAAATATATATTAACAAACAAGCCAATAAATAGATAAGGATAGACTTTTCAATAATTATAATCCTCGTAGGATGCTTAACTTGATAAACCCCATTCTTCCTATCAAATTCAAAAACTCCTTATCTTCTCTGCTATAACACACGTTCAAGTCTTGAAAATTCCAGCAAAAATTTTCATAGAAAATCACACAATCATTTGTTTTCCTTAAAAGAATTTCCAATGATGTGCAGGAAAAGATTATAAATTAGATAAAATCTCACCCATCTCAGCCCTCGTTTGATTTTGTTTATAGATATGATTTCAATTTTCATTAACTATGATTTAAGACAATTTCGATTAGATTGTATGCCATTTAGATTTGTAGTTTTTATGCATATAATATTTGTATAGCTTTATTATTGCTATTGCTGGATTTTTATTTTCAAATTTTAGGACTAAAAGTTCTACACTTATTCTAGGGTCAAAATTTATTAATTTTAATTCAAAAATTTTCTAGGTGAAGTTTAATGTGTCTATAAAGAGGTAGAAAAATTTTAGGTCTCACTTATCTCTGTTAAATTTTATAAAAATCCTAAAAGAACCCTTACTAGACTAAGTGGCTAGTTTAGATAGGTTCAATTTAGAAATTTTTTGGCCAATTTAAACATAGTATTTTGAAATGATAATTTTTTTAAGAAACTTTGATGTGTAAGTAACATTATTGAAAGTGTTCTAAACTATTTTTTAACTTGAGGGACTTATTACCATAATAATGGAAGTGTTCTAATTTTTATTTTTGTATATTAACTTGAAATTGTTTAGAAATGAAATTTTGAATATTGGGCCCGGATTGTTTGTGTTTTAGAACACAATTTTTTCATTTTACACTATTTTGAAAATAAAAAACACGATTATCCGTACTATTTTCAATTAAAACATCATCCATTTTTATTTTCATACCTATAAAAAATCTATAATATCTACAAATTTAAAAATAATTAAAATTCACTAACTAATTAAATACTAATTTCTTTTTTCATCATTCCAAGACAATGGGACATACATAAAATTTAATACTAATTCTCCATCACATTATCATCTACTAACTTATTAAATAATTATTTCTTTTTCTATCTTCTTAAGACATTGGGACCTGCAATCAATTAAACAATAATAATTAATACTATTACATTAAAATATTTAACACTATTACATTAGAATATTATTTTCAATCTACCTTTTAAAAATATTCACGATACTTATCAAATCACATTTTCATTTCCACACGCAAAACAATAATAAAATAAAAACATATTCTAAAACGATAAAAACAGAAAACAAGAATAAAATCACTACCAATTTGACTCTTAGAATCTCATATTATCTATTTTAGTTATTGAAAGTTATAGAAATTTATAATTGTGAAATTATTAAGCTTATAAATTCTAGAACATAATTACCAGGTAATGCCCTATTCCTAGATTAACTTTGATTTCAAAAAATTATGGCTCAGTAATAATGTTTCTCTAATCTCCAATGCTACATGAGCATTGTAACTTGTGTCTAGTTTTTATACTACTATAAAAATTGCTTTTAAATGATATTTATTTATTTCTTAGAATCTTTGAAGGCTATAGCTACTGTTTTGAGTCCTTAAAATCTTTAAGTAGTTCTTGTAAGTTTATATTTGTATAATAAGTACTTTTGATGAGGATAGCATGGTCCCATTAGGATTTGTTACATTAAATATTTTAGGAAGAGTTACTCGTGTATTTAGGCCGTTCTAGGCATTCATCAAAAGAGTATTACATGGGTATTCTAGATCGAGTTTGAAAATTTAAACCCTTGCTTGAAGTGTTCATTAGAAGAAATTGATTAATTATTATCATTATTTAACAAGTTATTCAAGCTAGCCCCTAGGAGATCATTCATCAAATGAATGCAGAGTATTGTGAGTGTCCTAAACCATATATGCATGCTATATATGTGAGCGTCCCCTGGATATATATTATATATAAAGCAAATAATTTTTTCCATTCTTTTCACTTAATTAGAAAAAGATGTTCCATTACACACCAAAAATTAAATATTCTTTTTATTAGCAGTTATGTAAGAATGACTTTCTTGTTTTTTTTTTTTTTTTTTGCTTAAAGCTTCTGATATATTTTTAGAGAAGGGCAATTTCTACTACATGTGAAAATTTTCATTATAGTAACGAGTTTTACAAAAAAGTTCCATCTAAAAGCTCGATATACGTGAAAAATATATTTTAGAACTAACAGTTAAATGCCATAATCAATAACTGTGAATGAACTGTTACTATTGCTATTATTGTTAGTTAGATCCACTTTGGTCTGGTGTGCGAGGGACTTTATTAGGTAGTAGTGGACTCATTGGTTAGACTCTAGCCCCTATAGCCTAATCCTCTTAGCACACAATAGAAGCCTTTTATTGTTGGGGTGAGTCATAGAATTTTCCAATGTCCTAGGCTCAGACATTATTTGGTGAGGTAGGGCCTTTGTTAGAGCACTAAGGATTGTCACAATAGAAATCATAAAGTTGATTGGCTACAACAAACACTGATTTATCATCACGTTGAAATGTTGGCCTATTATAAATGTTTACTATTATATTCTTATCTTATTACTGCTTGATGCACAACTATTTTTCACATATTTTTCTCAAACGTTTATAATTAAATATTATTTCAATCATGCTATGTTTATGAACTCACGTTGCATATACTTGGCAATCACTCAGTCTTTTACACCACTCTCTATTTTTAAATTTCCTTCTAGCATACTTAGATCTTAACACTAGTGAGGATGTGGATCTTACTTTTGACAAGAATCAAAACTGAAGGTTTTTTCTTGATTAGGATCTACAGTAGTTTTAGTATCATTGTTGTGTTGGCAAATTAGTTTTTTAGTTTTATTTTTTTCATACAATTCTAATTAAGAACATAGTATATTTTAAGTTTTTATGTTGCTAGATTTACTTTGATGATTATGAATGTTTGGAGTTCTTTTAACTAAGATCTTAATCATAGATAGGCGATTTAATTTGTTTGGGATTGAATTTCTCTCCCTGAGATTTGATCAAATGATTTGACTTTGGGGTGTGACATATCATGTTTTCTAAGAACACCACGTAAGATGGAATTAAGAAGAGTTCTTTAGCACCCATTCTATGTCACATCAGAAGTAATCAAGCTCTATTCAAGGGCTCCTAACAACAAGTGAATTGAACCTTGAGCTTTACCTTCTAGGTGAATCTCACTTGTTCAATAGATGCTAGGCCGCATTTAATGCACTCTAAGCATAACATTAGCTATCTTTATGTATATTTAATGTTACCTTCCATTATCAACATTTGTATTTTTCGTCATTATTTGCCATCCACATCCACATTAATGTCGTTGAACACATAGTATACTAGTTAATTCTTTGTAGAAGACCTCAGATGCCCCATGACTTCAATAAGGTTACATATCCTTGTAGGGGTTAACTAATCATTTTGACCCCACACTTCCAAGTGATTTCCTTCCACTTTAATTACCCACAACTATAGATGCTATAGGTATACATTAAATAGCTTGATTTACTCTTGGTTACATACTTGGCCTTATAAATTTCTTTGCTTGACTTGACTTAAATAGTAGAGAAATAGACGCAACCAACAATCTCCCATTCTCCCATGTGATTTTCTTCCGCTATAAATACCACCTATCTTAACAAATGTTACAAGTGTGCATTAAATAGCTCATTTTACTCTTAGTTACATACTTAGCATCAAAAGCTTCTTTGTTCGACCTAAATAGAGCATTGATTGGTCTTAATCAAGGGTCATCTCAACAAGTCTAATATGCTCTCCTTATGTTTCTAAGTTTAGTCCATCATTTCTCAGCTCAAGTAACCCTGCAACCATTTATATCAATATCACGTAGAATCTATTCACCAAAAACTACATTATCATTCATTGAAATAAGGAAATATTTTTATCCCATTGTTTCTCTAGATTTATAATACCTCTTAAATGAACAATAATAGTTCTTTATAAAAGATGAAAAAAATGAATATAATTCCTTGTAATATGGTCTAGACTCTTGAAGTAGTATGTTTTGGGCTTTTATGATCCATTTAGGCTGTAAATGGATAGCGTAAAACCCTACCTAGGGCCATAGATTTAATATATTACTCAAGCCAGACCCAATAGATTTACATCATATCCAGACCCAGGCCTAGGCCCAGACCCAATAAAAAAATTTAAAGGAGTATGGGTAACTTTTTTACCCGCCAAATGCTCATTTACCCTAAACATCTTAATCAAAAATCAAAGGCTAATTTTGAAGTTCAAATTCAAAATTATTTGTTAGTGTGTGAAGTCATTTATTAAATATCAACAAACATGCTAGAATTATTCTATGAATTAAGGAGGGGGGAGAGAGAGAGAGAGAGAGAGAGAGAGAGAGAGAGAGAGCCTTAAGAATAGTTTACATATCTATTTGGAATTAATTAAATTTTTACACCTTTCATGGCTTATAAAGCTCAATAAATTAGTTGGAATTTTATTGACTTATCAAACTCAAGAAATTAATTATTGTGAATCCTTTACTTATACTTCTCAAAGATCCATCAATTCATATTTTAATTTTTGAATATAGGAAAACTTTTTTATTATGTTTGAAATTCCAAATTAAGAGACTACTAATACAATTTTTAATAAGGAGTTGGCTTGTAATACGAACAAATTATGAAGCGAGTTGAGATACTTTATTTGTAAAAATCCTCAAAGGCTCCAACATTTAGACCAACTACATGGATTGAGAAAATAACAAAAATAAAAATAAAAATAAAAATAAAATATTGTTTGAAATTTTCTTTCTTGTTATTTCTAATTTTAAGTTATCTATTATTTGAAATGCTAAATTGGAGGTGCCAACCTTGGAATTATTGAATAATATGTTGTGATATCAATATTTTGTTTTATATATTTGTAGGTTCAGCTTGTGCAATCAATTTATAAATGTACTTGGTTAGTGCCATGTTTCACATACTAGATAGTGAAAATACTAAGAAAAAAATATTTTTTTTATTTATTTTTGAAGGAAAAGCGGAAAACTACAAAATGTAAACCTCTCTTCTAAAGGCTATAACAATTCAATTTCTATTTTCTTCCATTGCATTTGTAGTATTAAAGTTGAAGCCATAATTAATCTCAGTTTCAGTTTCAAGGGTTTTTATTCTCTTCTTCTTTCTCTTTTTCTTTCTCTCTCTCTACCCAACCCGACCTGACCCAAACAGCAGACCCAATGCATGGACCCATTGGTTAATGGGTCTAAGTGGGTAGGGTAGGTAAATGAGTATTAATTTTGGGTATTCTTTAGGTATGGATTTGGGTAGGGTTTTACCCTACCCATTTATAGCCCTAGATCCATCTACTAATTATATTTATTTGAGCCTTATGGCTTTTCTAATTTATTAAAATTTCATAGCTCTTCTATTAGAGATGTCATATGTATATCCATTCTCAGTTGGACATTCTTCTAAATAGATGATAGTGAGGACAATGTTTTTAATATTTTTTATTTGTTTCTCATTTTTTTTATTTTTCATTTTTCTCTCACTCGTTTTTCTTTTTTTAATTTTTTAATTTTCTATTTTTACATTATTTTTGTTTCAAAATTTATGTTAAGCCTCGAATTGGAAGTCAACTAACCAAGCCTTATTGAAACGAAGTTGGGCCTTTGAGGCTTGACCTAGTTGCTAAGCAAGTCTCAACTTTAGGCCTCACTCCAACTGGGCTAGGGAGTTATGCCTAGCAAGGTGAGGGGAACCTCGAATTCAGCTAGAACAAGATGAAGGTGGACCCATGTATGTTGAAAGGTAAGGAATAGCCCACCTAACCTACAAGTCGAGGCAATTATCTTGTTGCACTTTTTGTATAATATCTCCATCGGCAAAAGATGGACCAATCTAAACAAACACTACAATTCCTTGCCAACTTCTAAAAGTAGTTACAAAATCTTTAGAGTATGTTATATTATTGAGATTTTGGAGTGTAGATGTGTCTCATTTATGTTGAATTTATTATGTCAAAAAAGAAAGTGTTTCTACTCAACTTTAATTTAGTATTTTCTAGGTTCACATTGTGAACTAGGACTACATGTGCTCACCACATATTTATCTTTATAATCTTTGGAGTGGCCTCAAGGAAGCAATTATATGGGGCTCTATGGTCATGTTTTTTTACCTTAATGGAGTTAGACTTAACATTACATCCACCAAGGTAACTTCAAGGAGGTGGTTTATGGGGCTCCACATTTATGTTATTATTCAACCTTAATGATGCCTTAACAAACATTATTGATGAGGTTGAAAGTTGTGTTTATGGTATTGGACAAGTGTTTGGGCTAATTCGACATGGTTGGTCAGATGGTCCAAGTGAGAAAGAACTTTGGGTTGAGATCTGCAATTACAAGCAAATGTTAGACTTGTCGAGAGCACTCTGATACTCAAGTTAATACTAGTCGGGTAGATAAATCGAGCAGCAGAGTGAAGGCATATAGTAAATAATAGCATACCTTAAGAGTGGCTGGCAATATGGTATTTATAGTCTTCTTTAGATAGATAATATGTCCAAAATGCCCCTACCATGTGTAAAGGGCTCTTGTCTTTTCATAGGGAGCTTTAGGTCATCTTTCATCTCTATAATATTCCAAGTGGCATCAGTTCCTACTTTTGGGGACAGAATAGTATACTAGTGGCACGCTTCCTAATAGGCATGGCAATAGAGATGGCATTGGGGCGGTATGTGCCATTAATATGGAGATATGCTATCTGTTCAGACATTTAATACGATAGAGTTATGAATCGTCACTAGAATAACCTTGTTGGTTAACAACATGGTCAACCATGGGATTGGTTGCAAGGAGTAAGCGGCCTCTTAGGGGTGCTTAAGCACCCTCATCGGAGATGGTCGACCCATACGTTTGATTTATAGGCTAGTCAAAGGGCACCAATCGTGTTTATTCCATAGATGACAAAGTGAACGGATGGTCAATCATGGTCGATGACCCAATTAGGTCTCAGAAGCGAGATGGCCCTGGAAGCATGCTCTTGGGCCAACAGTTGTTAGGCTAGGCCTGCTGGACCATCCTATATTATGAGTTTCCCTCATTCATGGTCCTAATCAAGCCTGTCGATGAGAAAAAGCATGGAGTAAGTATGTTGCTGGGTGACAATTTTGGAGATTCAACCAGGGTTTTGCGCACTCAACCCAAGCTTTTGGCATTCAACTAGGCTTTTGGTGTATTTAATGCATCTATTACGTTGAACCATATGAAGTACCAGATAATGACTATGTAATAATGATTGTCGATTGAGTTTCTGCGTATAAGTGCCTATAAATAAGCATGGTGAAAACTCTCATTTTATACTTTTACTACGCTTGGTCTGGTCAAGCTTCAGATTCCATGAGTTATTCTTTTTCCATTTTGTGCTTAGAGTTTCATCAAGATCCTATAAGTCTTATCTAACAACTTTAGGTTTTCCTTAGCTGTTAGTTAAACATGTTAAATATTTTTGATAGTGAGACCACTAGGTCCCCGGGGGTACCATTCCAAGGGGAAAGTGATGATGAGAGTATGTCTAGTAGCTCGTCGAGTGACAGCTCAACCTCCAACATCTTGAGTGGTGAACAGGCTGCTTCCAGAGGTGAGGCTGGCCCAAGGGAGGTGCTAGCACCGCGTGGTCGACTTTTCACACCATATCATTATAGTAAAATTATTTCAAAGATTACCCCGATTGACTTAGTTCGCATTAGGGAGCTTTACCATATCCCTATTGAGTATGAGCTCTTAGTTTTTGGTCCTTGGGATAAGATATATCAACCTGCCAAGGGGTATATCATTATTTATGAGGAAGGGTTTAAATGTGGTCTTAGGTTTCCTCTTACGCTAGCCATGATCGATTTATTAGGAGGTCTAAAGGTCTGCATAACGTAGCTCCTACCTAATTATTTCTCGATCATATACAACTTTATCATGCTGATGTACCTTTTCAACCAATCGGCCTCCTTTGTCAATTTCTCCAATCTCTTCTACCTCATAATGTCCCAAAAGTTGGGTAGCATCGAGGAATCTGGGTTTTATTACCTCACAACATGACAACATAAAAAATTCTTAGTAACCTTGTCATCTTCCTACAACTAGGAGTGAAAAAACATTTTTTATATATTTAAGGGCCCAAGGGTTTAATATTGCGAGGGGGTGGTGGAAGAGGCATGTCAAGATACTTAGTAACTTGACCCCTAGCTAGCCAAATATCTTCATTCGAGATTTGGTCGAGTTTGGGCAAATGGACACCTCAGTGTTAATCGAGAAAAGATGTTTGGTAATGGTGGGCTTATCACTGGCCAAGTTGAACTTGCCAGTAGGTGATCTACTAAGTAGTTCTCTATTAATTATTATGATTGTTTGTTTCATGATCTTTCTACTCAAGTTTAATTGCTTGGTTTTGCATTATCTTTTATGTTGGCAGATCGAGAAGAAATTATAAACCATACTAAGTAGGATACGATGGCTTGGGCCTAAAGAAATGAGAAGCGCTGCCAAGCAGCAACTACTCAATAAGAGGGCACCTTGGTCGTAACCCTAGCACCCCCAACAGTTGAATCAACTTTGAAAGCATCGCCCACTCAATTGATGGTGAAACTGGTAGCAGCCTCGCTAATCAAGGCAAGAGACAACTAATTGAACAGGGCAGGCCTACTCAAAAGAAGACAGTGACCAAAATGGCAAAGGAAAAGTCATGATAGCTGGTCAGTCTTTGGGTTACGACCTATTCGAGAAGCTCAATGACGATGTATTCTTCCATCTACCTAAACTGCCATCACCTTAATTTGGGATGGAGCCCACTATGACCATTCACAAATAACACTCCATGGTGTTGTCTAGGTTGATCGGAGCTATCATACTCAAGGTAATGGTGGCCAGGCTCTTATTGTTTGACCAGAGGAAGTTTATAGACCTAAGCCAAACTACTGCGCTCAAAGGCTTAGCATCCTATAGCAACATGATAAGTGTATGGTCAATTTGAATTTCTTGTCAAATGATATCTATTACTAGTCAATCATACTTCATTGATGAGAAAATTATTTCTTTTCAGGTGAGCCAGCTGGGCTACCACTTCTACTGGAAGTTGAAGTTGGCTCTGGTTGATCAGGAGCGACTAGATGAGTGTAGGGACATGGAGACCATAAAGGTACAGCTTGAGTTGTCCCAAGCCAAGGTCAACCAATTATCAAAGGAGATCGAGGACCTCCACAAGCAACTCATGATAAAAGATCAACAACTGATCTTTGTCATCCAAGAAAAAAGTAAGATGGACGAGCTACTGTACCAGGCTTAACTGGATGTGCAGTAAAGTTATGATTTTAGTCAAACAATGGGGCATAATGCTGTCATGCAGGAGGCTAGAGCAAAATTTTATAGAAAGCTCTCACTTATGCGATGGGAGACAATATAACAATTCATGTTTTGCTCAACCTTCTAGGATGCGAGCGTAGTCTTTTCACTAGATGACATGAAGATTGTGTTCGATAAGGCTATAAAGAAACTGATGTATCTGGGCTATGCCTTTCAATTAGAAGATAAAGATTGCATCAACCCCCTTTTAGATAAGTAGTTGCAACCTTATCTTGAGGTTGAGGAGGCTACTGCAAAGGGGGGCGCTGCAGGGGATATTTTGATTGTCCATGACCACTGTATAAAGGAGGGAGGCGGAGGTGTCGAGAAGGCTAGCTATCATGGCAAAGGTGTTTGACTTCATGAAAGATTTTACCTTTGAAATTTGTGATGGTATGATTGATGCAGAAATATATTTGCTATGCTCGGAGAACTTTTTGATCGATGAGATGGGGCCTTCCCAACCAGCACCAATCATTCTCCTCTCTATGCAGCAAAGCTTATGTTGGAGATGATAGCCCCATAGTGGTTCCAATTTTATTAAGCAATGAGCTCAACCAAGCTATTGAAGAGAGCACTTGGATAGTTTAGGCTAAGGGTGTAGGGTTGAGCAATCATTGTTGTTTCCACCGCTAAGATTATAGTTACCCAGCCTGGCCTATTTTGCACTTTTTGTAATCTTTTTTCCTTTCTCTTTTTTTTTTTAAACTTTGTAAAGCATGTAATTGAATCTTTAGTTAATGAAAGAATTTTTTTTGCTGTTCGATATGTTTCACGCTTTAACTTTGCATTTTTGTCATAGTCAAATGTGAATAGTTGATAGATGACAACTAGGCCACGATTAGAGCAAAAATAGCTATGGTTAATTTTAATCAACTAGAATGAACATAATAAAATTGACCTAAGGTTCTGGTCGACATTGCTATTGCATTTAAATAGGTAGTTACATCGAAATGTTCAAGTTTTTGTATTTTTTTGCAATGGAAAAATCCATCGCAAAACGCATTTTTTGAAGAATTTTTTCGTAGCAAAATATTTTTTTTTGGCAACATTTTTTAAATATTAAAAACGTGCAATCAAAACATAATATATTCATAAATCCAAAATCACCATATTTAACGATGTTTATAACCATCAAATGATAAAACATCAAATGTTTCATAAAATCCAAATATAACATTAAATAAAAAAAATATTTATAAATTCAACAATATAAAAGTATTAAAATGTAAACTACCAAAGTATAATTATCTTAACATAGTATATACCCAAATGCATAAGTCAAAATCAATCATCATCCTCATCCTCATTATTATTTGCTTGATTCTTATTTTTGATTGTGGGTTAAACTTTTATATATTTTTCATTAATCAAGAGGGAAACATAAATAGTATAAAGTAAGGCCCAGTAGCATGTGATCAATTTAGAAAGGTTAGTTAGATTGTAATGACCTATTCTTTGATCATCGGGCTAGGTCTTTTGGTCGGCTTAAGGCTAGAGGGGTCAACCAGGAACTTTGAGCTAAAAACCTTAATTTGGCAGCTTGAAGCTATTTCTTAGATTGACTATGGGATCGACAATAAACTTTGGGCTAGAAGCATTAATTTAGTAGCTGAGAGCTATTTCTTAGGTCGACTGCAGGGCCGACCATGAACTTTGGGCTAAAAGCCTTGATTTGGTAGCTTGAAGTTGGTTCTTGGGTTGACTACAAGGCTGATGGTAAACTTTGGGCTAGAAGCCTTGATTTGGCAGCTTGAAGCTGTTTCTTAGGTCGACTATGGGGTCGATGATAAATTTTGGGCTGGAAGCTTTGATTTGGCAATTTGAAGCTACTTCTTAGGTCAATTATCGGGTCAACTGTAAACGTTTTGAGTTAAAGGAGAGAGAAAGGGAGTTGTTGTAATGTTACGAGTAAATAATAGTAGGATTGCTAAAAAACTTTGTTTATATCCAACAATATAATGATTATTTCAAAGCTTTCATACATAGAATTTCTTCAAGTTAATGGTATTCTATGGGCATGAAAGTTCATTGCCGTTGATGTCCACTAGTCGATATGTATTGTGCTTTGACACCTTAACAATAGTATAAGGCCCCTCCCATTTTAGGTTGAGTTTGCCAATATTCTTAGATACTTCTACCTTTTTAAGAACAAGATCCTTAATCTTGAAACAATGCGGCTAAACACCTTAGTTGTAGTTTTTTACCATTTTTTATCTATAGCGTTGCATAGTATTATAAACTTCTTATCGTCGCTCGTCGATGGTCTCCAGGTTGAGTTTTCTTTTAAACATGTTTCTAATCAGATTAAAATGGATCACCCGATCTGTGTGTTGTATAAGTTCAGAGAGGATGATTGCTTTAGAACCATAGACCAAACTATAAGGGCTGTGAACTGTAGCTGTGTGGGGGATGGTTCTGTACACCTATAATACCCTAGGGAGGTCATCTGCCCAACTCGATTTGGTCCCCTCTATTTAGGCTTTCAGGTGGTCGAGGATAGTTTTGTTCATTACCTCTATCTGGCCATTATACTGAGGGTTCTCAATCGAGGTAAAGTGTTGGGTGATCCCCAGAGCTTTACACCCGTGTTTCTACTCTAAAATTGTGTTCCATTATCTGAACTAAGGATCCTTGGGAGACTAAAATGACAGATGATGTTTTTTTAAATTAAAACTTTTATGGTTGGATCAATTATTTTTAAGATGGCCTCGACGTAGACCCACTTAGTGAAATATTTAACTGTCACAATTATGAATTTCCTTTGACCGGTCATCTTCAGCAGGGACCCTAGAATGTCGATCCCCTTTGGTCAAATGGCCAAGCGACTTGAACATTGATAATGGATGCGATCGGTTGGTGTGAGATGTTCAAGTGGAGTTGGCAGGATGGACAGTTTTGAGACAAGTCAACAATAATTTTCAATAGTGTGGGCTAAAAGTATCCATATTTGATGATATTATGAGCAAGAGATCTCCTTCCTGAATGGTTCCCACAAATGCTTGCATGGATATCTTGTGGGATGTTGTGAGTTTAGTCGAAATCAAGGTACCTCAGGGATGGTTTGGAGATCAATCTTCTATAAAGCTGATCATGCTTGTTGAGAGCAAACTTGGCAGCTTGTCCATGAAGCCTATATGCTTTATTCTTGTCTTTAGGAACTGCTCCTAACTCAGGTAAAGTTTTATTGGATCCTGCCAAGAGAAAACTATCTCCTTGATGTTCCCTACAAAACTCTATTCGAGAATGCCTACTGATGGTTTGTTGGCAACCAGAAAGGTTATCACTAAGACATTGGCCCTAAAGTCATTTAGAGCTAGCCATCCAATTATAACATTATAGGTAAATGGGGTGTCGACGACTAGGTAATTGATCATGAGTGTTCTCTTGTAGAAGGCTTCTTAAATGATGTGGATAAGTTGATGGAGCCTTTTGGTATGATCTTCGACCCTCTAAATCTAACTAAGGATGTGTGCACGAGCTCAAACTTCAATTAGCCCAGATTTATCCTTTTCAGGGTCGATAGGAAAATGATGTTGGTGGAGCTGCTATTGTCGACCAAAACCTTTTCACTTCAAAGTTGGTGATCTTGACGAAGACCACCATGGGGGACAGTCAACTTTGTGGTCAATGCTTTTGCCTTTGAGGTAGGTGAGGTCGGTAAAAGAGATGGGCTCTATGCTAGTAGACAAGTGGAACATTATTTTGATTGGAGAGGCCTTGGTCAATTTCAGCCTCTTTTATGTCTGTCTTCTCACTAATTTCGAGTCCCTATAGTGGGACCTTCCACAATCATGTCAATCACTCATTGAATAGGTGGACAGGTATCTTGGGAGGGTTTTTTTCCTTTGTCCTCTCTCCTCATTCTAACTGACCTTTCTTTATGGGGAGTCTGGTCGACTTAGCCCCCTTTTATCTGAGCACCTTTAGCCACATTCTTCTTGAGATGGCCTTATCTAATTTGCCTCTCGATTTCATCATGTATATTAAAATAATCTTATATGTTGCGGCCCCTTTATTTGTGGAAATGGCAATATTTTTTTCAATTTTTTCATGGCTTATATTTCAGTTAGCTTCCTCAATATTTTAAAGAGGTTTTCGTGTTAGATCGCAAACAACATCACCTTTCTCAGGAGGTTGAGTGGTATGTAGTCATGAAAGCATTTGATGGGAGATCAATGACCCTTCCTCTATTGTCGGTCGTCTTTCTCCTTATTTTTCTACTTCTCAACCTCAGGATCACCAAATTTCAGTCTATTCATCTCCTTTTGGGTCATATATCACTCCGCTAGGTTAAGCAGCTTCTCTATCGACCGAGGGTGTTCTCTTATACTAAAGCATTGGTTCACTCCTTATGCCTAAGTCCTAAGAAAAGGACATTGATAAAAAACTTGATTCTTAGCTTATCAATTTTCAAAGCCTCTGTGTTGAACCTGGTGAAGAAATCATGGAGAGACACCATCTCATTCTGCTTCACATTATGGAGATAGGTATGAGGGTGCGTTGCTTTTCGTCGATTGGGGAACTGGTGAAGAAACTTATCACACAGTTGGTTATATGAATATATCAACGCCAGCTCAAGTTTGATGAACCAGTCTAGCATAATGGCCTAAAATGTGGTAACCAGTATCTTTGAGTGTATATATTTGTTGTGTCCATGCAATTGCATCATGTGCTTGAACTGCATCAGGCGCTTATTCAGGTCTATTGAACTATCATATTGTGGAAGTCTAGTCAGGACTTTTGTGTTGTTGGCAATGTACTCATCGATTATCTCTTGGACGAATGGCAACCCTCTTTCTTGGTGAAACCTCTAGGGACCATGGTTTGGGATCCTTTCTGTGCTTCTCCTCGAGGCATATGTTCGGCTGTTGGACTTGATGAGATATTTTTTCCCAATCTTCTCGGTCCGCCTGGGTCATATTCTTATCAAACTAAGGCCTTGCACACTCGACCCTATCATATTGTGGGGCTCAAAGGGGCCAAGTGGCATGATTTGCTGATTCACTTATCTTTTCCCATTGGTTCGGTCTCAAATATTTGATTCTATCGCACTGTTGGGCTCGATTAGGTCAAACATAATGGTCAATAGAATCTATAATTTCTTTTTATGGATCAAGTCAACTCCTCTCTCTAGGAAGGCATCTAGGGCTGACCTTTTATCTAGCTAGCGGCCGCCTGGATTTTAGTCGGTCATGGTTATCTCTCGAGGATCTTTCTTTAGGTAGTGGCGGTTGTGGAGTTGCGCTAGCTGCTGGGGTGAGCATGACTGTATGTTGATTCACGGCGGCAGAGAGTTGAGCAAAAATCTAAGCAGAGATTTGTTTACTGATTATTTGCATTAGTTGAGGCATAGTTAAGATAACGACTTGCTTCGGCGGAGCACTGGGTCTCGGGCATTTGATTCTTGCTAAAGCTAAGAAGGAGAATGAGGAGACCCTATCTTTCTATTTCTCTCTTTCTAAAGTGGCCATTTAGTATTCACCATCTTTCCATTATATTCTCACATTTCCATAGACGGCGCTAAAATAATGAGGTCGAAAGCTGTGTTTACTATATTGGACCAATGTTTGGGCTAATTTGACCTGGTTGGTCGGATGGTCCAACTGAGAAATAGCTTCAGACTGAGATCTATAATCATGAGAAAATGTCAGACTAGCCAAGGGTAAGGTACTCCGACGCTCAAGCCAGTACTGATCAAGTAGATAAATTGAGCAGTAGAGTGAGGGTGTATAGTGAAGAATAACATGCTTTAAGAGTGGCTGGCAATAGGGTATTTATAGCCTTCTTCAGGTAGATGATATGTCCAAGATGTCCCTATCATGTGTAGAGAGCTCTTATCTTTGCATAGGGAGCTTTTGGTCATTTCTTTTCTCTGTACTATTCCAAGTGGCATCGCCTCATGCTTTTGGGGACAAAACAGTACACTGGTAGTGCGTCTCCTGATAGGCGCAACGATAGAGGTGGTACTGGGGTGGTTTGTACCATTAATGTGGAGGTATGCTGCCTACCAGGATATTTAATGCTGCAGGAATACAATTTGGTGTTGGAACAACCTCATTGGTCGACAACACAGTCGACCATAGGACTGGTTGTAAGGAGTGAGTGGCCTTCTGGGGGGCACTTGAGCACTCCCATTGGAGATGGTCAACCTGAATATTCGATTAGCGGGCTAGTCGAAGGGTGCCGTGCTTATTGCATAGATGACAAAGCGCATGGATAGTCGATCATGGTCGATGGTCCATTTAGTTCTCAGAGGTGAGATGGGCTTGGGAGCATGCTCTTGAGCCAGTAGGTGTTAGGCCAGGCCATTTAGGCCATCCCATATCAATTATGTTTCTTAAGGTGATCTCAAAGAAGAAACTTATAGGGTTCTTATATCATGTTAATTTTTTACTTCAAGGAATCCTTAACAAGGTTTATGTTTTTCATGGTGACATCAATAAAGCATATTATTAGGCTTTGGCTTTATGTTAATTTTTGATCTCATGGGAACCTAGCTATCTAAGGACTTCATGAATGAGGTCTTCAATCGAATAATGTTCACATCAATAATAGATTCATTATAAGAAGAAAACCATGCTATTACAAGAATAATAAATAAAAGTAAATATGGTGGCCATTAATGTCAACCTCATAGATCTTTGATAACAGGCAAGAAACCCTCATCTTCATTTACTTCTCGTTCTTTATATATGTTTGATCTAAGTGTTCTCCTTTCTTGTTCCTAAGGTGCAATATTTTCTTCAATTTCCAAATGCTAGTAGATTGTTTTAGTAATTTAAATGGAGTGCTTTTCAAATATTTGGAGATATCTCCCCCTATTGGACTTCCTAAGATAATGGCAATAATCCCTGCTATAGGAAGTTTGGATCATCAAGGTTCTTCGATCTTTTATCATTGGCTTCCTTTATACCTCTTCATTTGGAACTCCCTCTATAGGACTTGTTGAGCACATAGTGGAAGCAATTTAATGTGAAAATTTATTTGTAATGGATCCATAAGTCACATCAATAAGCATAGTAGCAAAAATAATACTTAGCAAATAATAATTAAAAAAAAAAGCACAAAGTGGTTCAAAAACATTTGCTTGTGTTCAGGGGAGTTTTCTTTATTTCATTATAAGAAAAATTTTACCACAATAACTTTTGAACAATTTATACCTAAATCCAAGACAAAATACCTTGTACAATCATCTTAAAATTAACAAAAAAAAAATACTTTCAACCTCCTTTTGTAATGGTCTATTCATAACTTAACATAATTATATCACGAGTTTCATGAATGTGTCTTGAGTAATCAGAAAACACTCCTATTTATAAAAGTAAACAACTTGATTACTAGAACAAAAAAAAATTATAATTTTATAATACAACATAACTCTTTGAAAACTAAGAATTCCAGTCAAATTTGATCTCTATATGACCAAATCAAATCCCAGTAACTCCTATCTTGATGATATCTTTATCTTAATAATTGGTCATTACTCCATTATAAATTAAAAAAAAAAAACAAATTTCATTGGCCTCCAACTATATCATTGCATACAAATCAATAATCAATGCACACATGCTACTACAAAAGAAATGCCTATTGTAATACTAAAAAGTGTCATAATAATTGTGTTTCTATGACGCTTAAATTATTCTGATATCTAATTGGTGAAACTAAAAAGATCACGACAATAACCATCATCATACTTATAAGTTCCATTGTATCAACTAGTAGAGACTCTATGTATTATCTTAGTAACACGTAAATGTTACATTTCGAAGAGACGTCTATAAATAATTGAAACAGTTTTTCTTAACAAGAAACTTGCTACACTTAATTATGTCACATAATATAGGATAAATGACAATAAATTGTGTCAAAATAGAGTTAATTGCAACATTTGTAAAATTATTCATTTGTAACATTTAAAAGTCATTATACAATTTGATGAATTAATGAGACAATCAAAAGTGACACAATATGATTACATTATTACAATTGAAAATGTGTCAATATCATACATTTGGAGGTTATTATTATTACCTGTACAAGGACCTTAATTACAATCCTATTAAGTGGGTTCAGGTACTACTAATATTATCTATAAGAGGGCCTTAATTATAACCCATTAAATGTGTTTAGAGATTTTTGCTTAATGACCAGGTAGCACAGTCTTGGATTGATAGTTTTCCAATAATTTAGAGCACAGTATTGAGTCATTTTCTTCTAATGAGAAATAATTTAATTAAAACAATTATTGAATCACATATTAGACTTAAAATAATACAAAATTTTAACATAGCATATACTCTAATCCCTTTTTTATATAGAAAAATCATTTGAACAGAAAAACATAGATGGGTAGAAAAATCACTTACAAACACATAATTTTCCTTCTTTAAAAAAAAATCTTTAGCAAAAGATATAGAAAGAAGAAAACTACTAACTTTAATTATTAGAAACTTTTTACGTAGCTTGCTAATTTTTTTTTTATACAAAAAAATCATTTAGATTAAAAAACTTATATAGTTGTTTGGAAAAACATTTATGAAGAATAGAAGGAAGAAATCACTTACACATCTCAAATATCTTTCTATTTAATCTACGATCGCTAGTCTAAATTACCTAAATCCTATACACAAATAAATCATAATAAATAGGACTTAAATATACTTAAACGAATAAGAAATTAACTAAACGTCTGAATACCACCTCAAGAATGTGCATTGCTTGGTACTCAAGCTCTTCATCTTCTTTTTTGCTATCTTTTTCATCTAAGATAGATTTTGTGGAGAAACTTTGATTGTTCACAGTGAATTCTAGCATTAGAAGAATGCAACACCAATAAAGAATTTAGAAGTTCATATCACCTATATATAGGATTTTCATTAACCAGTGTGACTGGACAACTTATGGGAGGTCAAAAACTATCTAAATAGAGTTTCAAATTGATGGGAAGACTTGTAATATCATCCATCTATCCATAAATCTAAATATTTTATAAAAAATAATTTTCATCATCTTTATTTTGATAGTCATGGACCTAAAACTGAATATACATCAGAATGATTTGTGGGCTTATTTTCTATACTACTTATGGACTTAATCATAACTTCAATTGAATTAAATAGCTTGATCTGCTAATACAAAGTTAGCCATACTATTGATAATTCAATAATATAAGTATAAGCTATAGAAGTATGCTATAACATTAACTCTATTAGTGCTTTGAGATCAAATACTTAAATCAGTAAATTAGCTTAAAACAACATGTAGACCACAAGAGGAACCTTTCTTCACTCTAAGGAGAAAACCTCAAATTAAAATATTTTATTGTATTTAATTCCCAAAAATTTATATTTCAAATAATTACAGCCTACTAATATGTCAAGTCAAATAACCCCCAATAAAGGATTTATTCGTAGCTCTAATCCATATATAATCTTAAAATGATGTATGTAGTAGCTAGCTTAATATCATTTCTTGGAATTCATTCCATAAAGCTCCCATCAAGTAATTGGCATTCTATGGAAAGTAAATAAGTTCTACATCTTCAATCAACACTAAGCAATCCTACTAAAATTGAAATTTCATGTCCTTGAAATTGCAAGTAACATAGAGGTAAGTACCTGAAATAGGATCCTTTAACAATCTCCAAGAAAAATTCTAATTATTTCTAATTTTACTTTTTATTAAGATCAAATAAATGCATTCTCAAATCAGTGGAAAAGAACAACTCGAAACGTCAAGAAAATCATAGCCACTATAATTTGATCCATTATTCCTTAAACCCAATAATATACATATATATATATATATCCATGTTTTTCCACAAGACAAAAGCTCATTATTAATTATATAACCTTGCACATTCTAGATCCCATGGCATTAATGCTCACCTTTAATGAAATTCCAATAATTTTAGATGTATAATTGACAATATTATGATTGGAATATATATTATTGAACCTATAATAATTCTCACTAAGACTTCAGGTACTATAAGAAATTTTGCAGGCATGTTTATGGTATCTGGTAGGGAAATGTATCTCATGTTTTCTTAGGTGACATTTATAAAGTTGCAAGTTTATATATTTACATCTGGGCTATTGAGCAGGGTTTTATATGGTGAAAAACTTCTTGTTTTCATACTATTTCGCCAAAAATTGATTAATTACATACTTTAATAAAGGTTAAATTTAGATTCCGATAATAAATGAAGAAAATAGCTATAGTTTGTGCACAAAATAATGATTTAAATATTTGGCCTAATTTAATTTAGTATATTTTTTTTCATTTCATATCTTCTAGACCCTTTCATTTTTATATGTTTTCCTCGCATCCATTAGTATTCTTGTATTGAGTTCCTTCCAATATTTTAAAAGTTTGTATTCTTGTTTTTCCGTTTTATGATTTTGGTTTTAATTTGAGATAATCATGTGTTTTCCCTTTCTCATTCACATTATGAATCAGCAATTAAGTTGATCTTATATCAATTTGGAAAGTCATTTTATTATTATCAATTTTTTTCTTTGTTCTCATTTTTTTGATTCATTTTTTTTTCTTCTTCAGGATTTATTTGTTATAATATATATCTTGTAGCTTGCATTTGAGTTTGAGTATGAGTATGTTTGTCCCACGTTGAAAAAGTGAGAATATCTTCTCTACTTTAAGAAGAATACATCTAAAAGTTCAAGCTAGAACTTGGAGAGAAAATATAGATGGAAGCCAAAATATGTGTGCGTATACATTCGTATATTATATTTAAATTAAATCATTTGGCATGTATACTAGAGAAAGTGTTATTTTCTTTCGCAGATAATTAATTTTTTATGAGAAAATAATTTTATTTTCTCCTATGCAAATTAATTTCATATTCTTATGAAGAATTGTGATTGTTCAAATCTATACTAAAAGTTGTGGCTTCTCAGAGTATAGTTACATTTGTATTGATACAATTGTTAGGAATTAACATAATAATTCAAAATGAATGTCTTTAACTAATATAAACATAACTGAAGAAATCCTTCCAATATATAATTTTGAAAAAATCTTTTCCTTCTCTACTCAAAAAGTTTCTCATATGGACATATACTTAAAAAATTTATGCAGGTTCTTGAGGAAAATCTTTAGTTTTGTTGTATTGTAGCGCCCCAGCTAAGATAAAGGACTTGACTTGAGATACTACTCATTCAACCTAATGTATAATGTCATGAGATAAACAATCGAAATAAATTATAGCTACAAAACCCAAAACCACACAAATATTTACAAAAATACATGGACATATAACTCAACAATTCATTCAAATTCAACTAGGCAACAATTAATTGTTAAATTGGGGTTTTTACCAATTTACTCAAATTTGAAGCCTATTCACAATCTAAGACCACTATGCATATGCACATGACAACAATCGAAAGTTGTTGTTTTTTATCCCCAAAGTGCCATCACCAACCGTTGAAGCTCCATTGTGTGACACCTTTGGAATTGAGCTTCACCACCAACACTCGATGCGCCTTGCTACGCTTGAAAAAAGCACCTGCTAATTTTTGACTTTGCTGTCAATTCATTGGTTAATTCAAAAATTGCCACTACATCACTTATGCCACCGTGCGCTCCCACCCTTAATTCTCCTTCATCAATGGTTGAACCACAAAAGTGAAGCTACCAAATTGATTCTTGAGCTAAAGTTATTAAGACCTACCACTCAAACTTAAGTTTTCGTCACTAGAACCATTGCCATTGCCACCACTCGCAGCTGTGCCCCTTCAGTCTCAAATACCCATCATTCTGCCGGCCATTTTTAGGTGTTTTTTGGTGTGGCAATGATCACGGTGATGAGAGAAAGCTAATGGTTGGGTTGGTTTTAGGTTTTCATTAATGTTGGTCAAACATCGCATGTGAGAAGAGGGTTGCATGTGAAAATTTGAAAGAAATGGGGGGTAGATTTGCTATTTATAGAGTTAATTTTTAGAAATTATAAAAGGACCCCTAAAACCTTTTCTTAGCTCTCAACTGCGTCTTTGGACTTATTAGCACCTCACATTGGCTCCCTAAATTTTCAATGAAATCCTTTGATTTTTTCTTTTTTCATACACTATGGATTTGCTAAATCTTTGTAATTAAGTTTTATTTAATTAAATTTTTAGGCCCTCAATTTCCTAATATTCAACTGAAAACCCTTAATTTTTCCTAAAATCCATATTCTTAATTTTTCTATCAATTATTATTATTACCATTTTCTTTTTGACAATTAAATCTTGGTTTAAATCATAGCATTCATATTTAGAAATTTTACAGGTGTTACAATCCTCCCCTATTAAAAGAATTTGGTTCCCAGATTCTCACATGACTACTGGAAGAGTTCAAAATAACTCTGGTGCATGTGATCTTCTTATTCCCACATCATTTCTTCCATATTATGATTACACCATAACACTTTCACTTGAGAAATCCTTTGATTTTGAAGTTTTTTGAATTTCTGATCCAAGATATGGATTGGTTGCTCCTCATAGGTCAAGTTGCATCTTAATGGCACATCTTTGTATGAAATGATGTAAGAGGGATCATGGTGGTACTTTTGAAGCTAAGATACATAAAAGATGTCATGTATTCTCATAATGTTCTAAGGTAGTATCAATCGATAGGCTACTAGTCTAACTCGTTCATAGATTTCATAAGGACCCATATATCTGGGGCTGAACTTCCCACATTTCCCAATTTTTCAAATGCCCTTGCGTGAAGATACTTTTAAGAACACTTTTTCACCAACCTCAACTTCCATAACTTTTATGCCAATCTTAGGCTACCTTTATTCTTTATTTTATTGTCTATATTTTACCAATAGTCTTTTGTATCAACTCTAGCCTCAAAGTCCTTATGGACTTGTCAACGTTGTTCCTCTGCTCATCTAGGTCTCAATCCAAAAAAAATCAGCATTTTATGCCATACAAAGCCTTGCATGGGGCCATCTATATAGTGGACTGGTAATCATTATTGTAAGAAAACTTAATCAGTGAAAGATATTTATCCCAGCTTCTACCAAAATCCATAACACATGCTCGAAGCATATCTTCTAATATCTAAATGACCTTTTTTGACTGATCATTAGTTTTGGGGTAAGCAATAAAGTTGAATTGTAATTTCATCATGAGATGTTCTTGCAAACATTTCCAAAGTCTTGAGGTGAATTTAAGGTCTAAATCTAATACGATGTTGACAGGAAGCCTATGTAATTGGACTATCTCTCTAATGTACAAATCTACAAATTCTCAACCTTGAAATGCAACCCAAATAGCAAAAAATGCACAAATTTGGTTAGTTGGTCCACTGTCACCCAAATGCTTTCATATCCTCCTCGAGCTACTTGTAGACCAATTACAAATGTCTATAGTTAATAGCTTTTATTTCCAGTTTGAAATCGAAAGTAGTTGTAGTAATCTTGATAGTTGTTGAATAATTATATTAGTGGGAGTTATTATGAACCCCTACTAATCTTCTCATTTTGTGGGGGTTGCTAACCCCCCTCCCAAAAAAAAAATAACAATAAGCATAAGGGATTTTTAGTATTTAATGGTAGTTTAACTATGGGGGTTTAACAACCCCCACTAATTAATAATAATAAACAATATGGCTTTTTAGTATTTAGTTTAACAATTAACTAAAGATGATAGGAACTAGCATTTTGTAATTATTTTTTAAAAAAATTTAACTTTCTCTTAGTTATATGGTAGGAATACATCTAGTTTTTAAACCAAATAATTCACCCCAACTCAAAACAATTACTATGAGCCCTAACTCCTAATTTTGGCTGTAAACCCAAAACCATGGTTGCCTCTCCCTATACTGGTCATGTAGATATGGAGCTTCAGACATTTAGGTTCACTTTTCTTTCTCTCTCTTTATGCTCCATTCTCAAATTTATCTAGGGCTTACATTTATACTTAAATAGGGGTGTAAATGAGATGACATAATTTGTAAACAGTTCGGGCTTGGCTCAACAAAAGTTTGAATTCAGCTCGATCTTAAGTAAGTTAAGCAGAGCCTAGCTCAATAGCATTCAGCTCGAAAAGCTCGCAAGCCTAAGCAAACTTTTTATTATATATATAATTACATATACACATAATAATTTATATAGTGATAATATTTTATTTTTAAGAAAGAAATATAAATTATTTAAAATTTGAAAAACAAACAAAACCTTAAGAGTTACACTCAAAGTCATACTCTACCTTGGCCCTGTTCTCCATGCGCCTTGTCTCAGTTACCCACCGTGCCACCTAGGCCCCGTTTTTCGCCGTGCTGTATGTCTATTCTCCATTGCTCCGCCTTGATCACGTTATGCTCCGCCATGCCTCCTCTCTATTCCCATGCCATTGCTTTGCCTCATCACTACTTGCTGCTCACTACTCGCCATTCGCCACCACTGCTCTTCTCTACCGCTATTACTACTACTACTCACCGATAAAGGTAAATATTGCTGCCATCTATTAAATTTTGTTGGTTTTTTTTTTAAATATTACACCTTCTTTAGTCCTTATTGAATTACTCAAAAGACACTTTGCTGAATTATTTTGAAAATTAACTTTGTTGCCCTAATTTGACCATCCTTTTTAGTTGAATTGGTGGCCATTTTACACAAAATTCCAGTGCTAATATTTTAGCTTGCCTCACACATAAATCATAGGATAAATGTCTGAGTCTATGAATTGACAACATCTTGCAAATCCTACATTGGATTTTGATGTTACTTTCATTTCATTGGTAAGAAATATATTATAAACACGCAGTGGTCAATTTAGTTTTAGATTATATTTTATTTGGAAATATTTCTTTTTTAAAAAAATGAAATTATGAAGTAATCAATCTAAATTATCAATATCCATGACATAAGAATTTCTTATTGATTTTAAAATCTGTTATTCTTTGTGATTAATTTGAGAACATAAAAGATTTAAAAATTTGGAAACCTAATATATTTCTCACATCTTAAAAAATTAGTAATTGTAGCTTTCTATTTTAGAGTAGTTGAGTGTCAATTTTTGTGGTATAATCTGCCATGCTTATTTTGCATACACCTATAATCGTGGTTTATTTTATTGTTGTAGGCAATTCTTCTATTTTTTTCATTTTTTTCTTTCTTTTTTCATGCATATGTATTATTTTACTCATCATCCTTAAGTATCTATATGTTGTTGATAGAAGGTTGAGGGCATGTACCTTGAATTAGTGAAGAAGCAAACAACGTGAGTTCGAGAATATGAGAATTAGCAACCTTCTCAACCACTCCATCCTATAATGCTAATAATTTTGGTCTAGTTAAATTCAAAGTTCATTCTTGATTGTTAAAGTTGGAATTTCTCTAAAATTATAAGGTACTAAGTTTAAATTTTATCAAAACATTGTCTTGGTCTACTTTTGTTTAATTATTAATTGATTACTAAACTTTTACTAATGATTAGAGTCTGATTTATATTATCATAATTATTGATAAATTGATATTCATGATATAATAATGATAGTGATACAACAATAACATAATCATGTGCTAAAAAAAATTCATTCTTCATAAACTTTATTTGATGATATTCTTGGTACTAGGCATGTAGTAAAGATACTTTCCTTGTATTATTCTGATCTTTACTCCAAATTAAGTCTCTCTATCACTATAGAGAGTCTTCTTCTTTTTCATTGCATCATTTCTCACTTCTTTTCTGCTTTTGATCTCACAACTTTCCTACTATCTTTGTCTCTTTTTGCCACCTATTCCTGATCAAAGATTGAATTCCTACTTTGAGTTCTTTTTTCTTTTTCTTTTTTTGTATTTTATATATGGATTATAGAGGTCCTTTTTTCTCTTATTTTTCTAAATGAGTCTCTATGTCTTGATTGGCATGGAATTGAATTTTGTGCATATCATCATCTAATATTTGTGAAGAACTGGTGTAATGAGATGTCTTTCTTTCATGTACATTGTCTTTGCTATTTTCCCGAGGATTCTTGATAATGGCACTCTCCTTTTGTTTGCTGAAATAGGAATATAATAAAGCCCAGTCTAACATGAGATCAGTAATTATCTAATTTTTGCTACATCGTGTGACATTGTTATGTTGATTGATAAGTCTTGGATTGCAAAGCCACACAATCTATTGAGTACTTAGATGGTTTGATTCACCTCCACAGATATTTGTTTAGGTTTTCTTCATATTTTGGCACGGCTGGTTATAGCTTGAAATTTTATGCTTTGATCTTTCAAAATACTCAATTTTCTCCCCACAGGCACAAACAGATGAAGCAAGTAGTCAACATGAATCTTTTACTTCACCAATTGGAAGATCTTCAAGTGCAAGCAATCAATGTCACAATGAAGCTCCTTATTAGCTACTTATTTCTAGTGTTTACTTACATGTAAAACTAAGTTGAACGTTTTTGTTCTTAGACTATGATGTTAACGTGTTTGAGGATGTTGAAATTTTTGAGGATGTTGGCATTGATATTTTTTAGAATGATGATGTTTTTGAGATCAATTGGTTTTGTTGAATTTTGAGAATGAAGATCTATTGCTAGGTATATGAAATGACATATATTGATATTGAAAATTAACCAAAAAATTAGCTTTAAATAAATTAGTGGTCCCATGGATAGAAATCATACTTTCAACTCCATCATTGGGGTTTGGTGTTTTCTCTCAAGTTAAGGTATATGTATGAGCGTAGACATTGGGTTTCCTACTGGTCCTTCTGTTTCCATTTTCCCATGGGCATGATAGTTGTTCTCTTGGGGTAGTTTTTGATGAGATGTTGGTCATTGCCACATGTTACACACTTGTCCTGTTTTCTCCAGTATTCTAACTCATCATGGCCTGAGCCCCCACAAAAATCATAATTCTTTTGGGGTACTCCTCATGCAGCATTTGTAGTTCCATTGGCTTGATAAGAACACTGGCTGGCTATCTCCATCTAAAGTTTTTGTTGCTTTTTACTCAGATTGTTTCTCCCACTAGGTGGCACTCTCATCTTCTTGCCCTTATCTTTGATTTTTCGAATCTCTTGAAGCACAATTTCCACTAGTAAGGCTTTTCTCCCATTGAAGTTTAGTAAGTCACACATAATAAGAGCTCGTCTGATCTTTGGTTGGAGTTCTTCTACAAACTTGCAAATCTATTATTTTTTGTATCTCAATATGTGAAGCACATACTAGATCAATTGACTGAATGTGGCTTTATACTAACTAACTGATATGGTCCCTTGAATTAAATCCATGAAATCTCACTTTTGGGCATGCTTAACTACTAATGGAACAAAATTTTCCATAAATTCCATTGTGAAATTTCCCCAAATGCATTGGGTCTCTTTCATGTCCATCTCCTGTCTACTATTTTCCATTAGTTGTGAGTGGGACCTTTCAAAAAGAATGTGGCATACTTATCCTTTTGTTCATCGTGGTAATATTAGGTGCCAAATATCTTTTCGAGGCTCTCAATCTACGCCTCCACTTTTTTATCATCCGGATCCCCTAGGACCTTAGGGGTTGAAGATAAAGAAATTGCTCTAAGTCTTGGTCATTTGTAAACTCTTCAGCACTATTGGCTTTATTGGTTTGTCTCTATTGTTGGCAGAACAGTATGAACTATTGCCACATTTGGAACATAGGTGCTGTCTGTTGCTCTACAGTTAGCTAATTTGTTGGGTGAACTTGTGATACTTTTCCCTTGTGCGTTTGTTGTTCTGGGGTAAGAGCTAATTACCTACAGGTATTTTAAGTATTAATTTATCTATCGAGCAGTTTTCTGCATCGTCCTAATCAAGTTTGAGTAGATCTTAAGAGCCTTTTTGAGAAACCATTCTTATCCTAACTTGCTTAAATTTTAAAGTACCTCTTGACTTGCAACCAACAAGATCGCAAAATGACACTTAATGTTATTATTTAAACTTTTCTCGATTTTTATAATGGTATGTACAAAGTCAAAAATCCAAAATTGGCTAAGCTAATTATTCACCTAGTCAAGAGATAAAATGACTAAGCTCGCGTTAAGGAGTTAATCTATTGTAGTTAGGCTAGGTTAATACTAGTTAATTACATTATGAGTTCAACAATTATAAGTTGCCATTGAGACATATACACATACACACACACACATATACAAACATGCTTACACAATAATACCTCTATGCCTTAATCCTCTACATCGGTGACGCAGACTGTGCGTCCTACTTCTATAACTTCTCCTTATCCTTTTCTTCAAACTACATATTCATCTCCTTATCTTCCTCCACAAACTTTATACCTATATCTTCATTCTCTTTCTCAAACTCCATACCCATCTTTCCCTATGATCTCATCCTCTATGTTCTCTCTATATGGTTCCATCATTAGGGGAATTTTTTCCTATGGTGCTCACCTTGAGGCACCTACTCCTCAGGATCCTTCTTAGGATCATCTTCCAGCATATCCTTGGGGTTTCCCTTGGGATTCTCTTGAAGGTTCCCTCTAGGTACCTTCTTTTTATGTATCTCTCCTCAAACTCTAATCTCTAGAGATGGTTTAACTCCTAAAGGTCTTTCATCTAGCACTAACCCTCCACTAGTGATTTGATCCATCATACTCTTATAATGTACCAATATCTTCCAAACCTTATCCATAATGATATGACTTAAAGAGACAACCTATCAATGGTCTGACTTGAGAATCTTAAAAGTATCCTCCATCTGAGTTCACACTGTACGTAACTTTTCAATCTAACATTCCGCTATTATTACTCTCTTAGCCTCCATCTCCATTTTCTCCATGAATTTTGCCAACATATCCTCCTGCCATTGGGCCAAACCCCTTAGACGATGATTCTCAATGTGTTTCATTTCTTGCGCTCAGGCTATCTCCTTAATTTGATCCTTATAAACTTGATACTTTTCTTAGAGCCTTTATCTTTCCTGTTCTAGGTCCTCAATCTTGTCTCTGTCTCTCATGGGCTCTTTTCCTTTCTGATGTTTGCCAGTCATCCTACAATATATATCTAAGTAGGTCTTATTAATATCATACTAAACAAACATTTTTTCCAAAGTCTCTAAATCACATTAAGGCCTTTCATTTGTCATACAAAACACCCAAGGGATCTATTTTCATTCTAGAGTCCAATGCTCAATTTTTAGAAGTGAAGATTATAAACTAGTTTGGTCAAACATCTTATGTATAATCTCATTCCTCCTAATATCGAACACCTTTTCCCAAAAATTCATACCCTAGCTAATACCTCAAATCACACTTACTTTCGGCTAAACTTATCAATATTTACATAAAAGTCACACCTAAATATAAATAGATACCTAGGTCATCGCATAACTTAGGCTGTGATATCACCTCTATAGCACCCCAACCAGATAAAAGACCTGACCTAAAAAATTGCTCATTCAATCCTAATGCATAACACCATGAGATAAAACAAATGAAATAAATTGTAGCTAAAAAACCCAAAAACACACAAGTATTTACATATGAGGAAACAGTCTCAAGCTTACAGAACCAATATTACATATCAAGTCCCAAAAGTCTTGTACAACTAAAAGATAGGCGCAAAAAATTTCAAGTCCTCAGGTACATAAACATCTAGTGCCAATTACAAAACTATGTACATCAATCCTCGAGCAAGCTCAAACCTCTTCCCCTCTGACAGATTCTATCTGGGAAAAAAATTAGGAAACAACAAGATGTGTAATTCCAAGAGACTTAGTGAGGTGTAATTGTCTTGTAATATATAAGGTCTAAGGAGAACTGGTAAAATTAATTTTAACAATATCAATACACAATTGAGATGAAATAATGAAAAGACCAAGGTAATCAAATGTTACAGAATAATGTATTGATAGAATAGGAACTTAAATAAATGATACATATGATAATGACGGCGTAACATTACAAGGAATTTCATAACAAAATAAATCTCAAAACTAAGCAAAATCCTTAGGCCAAATCCAACTTTATTACTTCAAGAACATAACAAAACAAACATAATAGGAAAGAAAACATATCATAAAATCTTCCTTATCTTTTCATTCCTTGAGCGATCAGCTTAGCATGACATAATTGACATGTAGCATGGCTGGCCGTATGTTAGATCTCACCACTCATAGACAGCTATATCTAACTACTTGGGAGTTAGGATCGTGAGTGGGTATTAGCCACAAGACCACTTACTATTGGTCTATTCTGCTTGGTCATCTTTCTGGATCTAGTCTTAAGCTAAAACGGATAATAAACTTTCCAAGGGCATCCCTAAAGGTAACATAACATAAAGCCAACATCAAAAACAACTTGCAAAATAATAAACATATATATCAAAACACCAGACATAGTGGTGTAATTTGTATAACACACAGACCGACAAGTTTGTTTCAATTAACAGTAGGGAAAATGCTTAGAAATGCGATAATTTAACTAGTTCGCAAGACCATTTCAATGTACTTTCACAAAAGATCAACAATCTATGGGATTAGTCGGCAAGGTTGAGGGGTATAAGTGACAAGACATGTGAACTCATCAGAAGGTTGTAAACACCAAAACAATTTGCAATTAGGAAAATATGAATAAACTAGTTGAGGTATACGATCAATATATATGTGATTCTTTTCCCTAAAAAGTATGGCTATAACCTCGCTTGTCTTGACAACAATACTAACAACATCCTTACTACCTAGGAAGACTTATATCCTCATCACCTAATCCAATAAAATGTATTTAAGTATCAATACACTTACATTGTGTTTTTTTAAATAGTAACTAAACCTTTAGCATGCCTTAATATCATGAATTTCTCTATTTCCTAGAGTATCTTGTTTAAATCTTTGATCAAGTTCAAGTATGGGTAATTCATGCCAAAATATTATGATTCTTTTGATCATCTAAGCCATTGTACCTAAATCATCATATTTTTGACTTGTATAAACAATTATAGATTTTATTTTGTGAGTAACAAATATTTATCTCTCTAAACATGCTACCATCGCTAAATAGCATTAATGAAGAGCTTATTAGTTTTGGCTTACTATTTTATCTTAATACCAATAATACATAATTTGATAAATAAGCCCATGTTTAATAATCTAGTATATCCGTCGGAATTTTGCACATTTTCTATTAGCAATCAATCCTTACAACATTACATAAAATTAGTGTTTTACTTACACCAATTAGCTTAATTACCAAAAATGATGTTCTAATTAACAATCTGGGCCAACTAATACTAACACAACTTCTACATCTAAACATTTCAGCTTGAAATCAGAAACTTTATCCCAATCACATTAAAATACATGGACATATGACTTAACAATTTATCCAAATTCAACTAGGCAACAATTAATTATTTTAACTAGGATTTTACCAATTTACTCCAATTTGAAGCCTATTTATAATTCGAGACCACTATGTATGCACTTAAGATGATAGTCAAAATCTGTTATTTTTCATTTGCCAGAGCACTGCCACCAGCGGTCAAAGCTCCACTGTGTGTTGTTGTTGGAATTGAGCTTTGCCACTACTAGTCGATGCACCTTCTTGCACTTGACAAAAGCTCTTTATCTATTTCTAACTTTTTCATCGATTCACCGATCAACTTGTTCAAAAACTCTGATTGCACCACCAATGCCGTCTTGCACCACCACCATTAATTCTCTTCTGTTAGTAGTCGAACTACAAAATTGAAGCTACCAAATTGATCTTTGAGCTAAACCCGCAAAACTCACTACTTAAACCTAAGCTTCCACTGTTAGAACTGTTGTGATAAGGTTGAAAGTCTTTTATAGCGAAAAGGGTGGTGTTTTAGCTAATTTGACTAGGGAGGTCGAATGATCTAACAACGATATTTCTTGAGGCCTGAGATCTGCAACAACAACAAATGTTAAATTAGTCAAAGTGCTCTCAGCGAAGGCACTCTAACGCTTAAGTTAGTTCTGATTGAAAAAAGGTAATCAAATAGAAGATTGGGAGCTTATAGTGTATTTAGCATTACCTAGAGTGTGGCTGACAATAAGATATTTATAGCCTTCTCCTAGTGTGTAATATGTCAAAGACACCCTCATTAGGTGTAGAGGGCTTTTATCCTTGCTTGGGGTTATTAGTCATTTCTAATCTTGGTATTATTTTAGGTGGTATCATCTCCTGCTTTCCAGGGCGAATAGTACCCTGGCTAGGTGCCTCCCGCCAAAGTTGGTGGCAAAGACTGTACCGACTGACACATGCCATTAATGTGGAGGCACGCTGCTTGTTAGGACATTAAATGTGGCAAGGATATAAGTTAATATTGAAGTGAGCACTCAGGTCGATAACCATTGAATAGATAAAGTAGCTGACCAGAGGGATGGTTGCATGGATGAAATGATTTGATACCTCTCGTTAAGTGTGGTCAAAGGCTATCTATTCAACTAGATGACTATGATCGAGTGATTTTGGCCTAGTTGGCTCTAAGAGTAATGTTGGACGGTGCATGTTAGGTAGGCCTAGAGGGCCCCTCTAAGGTTGAACACTTGTTGGGTTAGACTTATTAGGCTATCACATATCACGCCGTGACTACCACTGCATGTCACCGCACATCTTTAGTCTCAAATGCTTATCATTTTGCTAGTTGGTTTTAGGTGTTTTGGTATGATAATGATCATAGTGACGAGAAGAAGTTAATGGTCGAGCTGATTTTAGGTTTTTGCTAGTGTTGATGGGAAATCGTCGGTGAGAGAAGAGGGGTTGCATATGAGAATTTGAAAGAAAATGAGGGGTAGATTTGCTATTTATAGAGTTAATTCCCAAAAATTATAGATGGACCCTAAACTTTTTCTCAACTCTCAATTGAGTCTTTGGGCTCGTTAGCGCCTCACATTGGCTACCTATATTTTCAATTATATCCCTTGACTTGTTCTTTTTACATATTGACCCTAATTTCCTAAATCTTTGCAAGTAAGTCTTATTTAATTAAATTTTTGGTCCCTTAATTTTTGAAATGCTATATTTATAATTTCCTATCAATTATTATTACCATTTTATTTTGACAATTAAATCTAAATTATAACATTCACATTTAGAAATTTTAGGAATGTTACTTGTATACTAGAAGTCAATTACTATTTCAACCTAGTAACAAACTTATAGAAGCAGCTATAATCATTTAAGTAAAGAGTATTCACACTCTCAAACTATAGAATTCAGTCTCCTTATATCCAATCAATTTCATAAATTTCGTAACAATCTTAAAATGATTATTCAATGGAGTTTGGCTTGAGTTATGGAGTGAAGATGGTAAATCAGGACATTGTCAAATTAAATTATTTTGATGAGACAAACTATCCTGCAGGAAAGATAAAATGATGTTCCTATTCACTTTATCGAAGGTAGCTATGTTATGGCCTAAATCAACCTACTATGGCACCACTAAGGGAGAATAACTCAAATGCAGTGAAGGTAGCCCATTCAAAATGAGTGGAAGATTGAATGATGCACTACGGATATATCTAGAATTCATTGTTTGATTACCTCTTTGCTCTTTATGCTTCAATCAAGTCACTATTAGGAATATGGAATGCATTGGAGTAGAAGTATAATAGTGAAAAATAAGGCACATATAAGATTCTAATTTTGAAATATTTTTAATATGTTATGCATGATAATCTTTCAATTAGGATCAAGTACATGAGAAGCAAATATATGTGTCTAAACTCAAAGATTTGAAGATTGAGATTTCTGAAGTAATATAAGTAAGGGCAATTATTACCAAACTTCCAACAAGTTAGAGTGACTTTAGAAAGAAATTGCTTTATTCAATGGAAGATTTTTCTATTGATCAATTGTTGAAACACTTGCACTTTGAAGAGGAAACTTAGATTCCTCATAAGTGCACAATGTGTGATCTAGCACAAAGGTGAACTGTGTTTTAGAGGGATGCAAGAATCAAGATGGAGAAAAGAAAGAAAATCTTTTGATGTAGATTCCAACAAGAAGAAAAATATCACATGCTATAATTGTGGGCAAAAGGGACATCTCAAATGAGACTGTCGAGTAAGGAAAAAACAAAAATGAGAAACTCTATCCAATGCTCAAGCAAAAACAGTGTCCCACCAGATGTTTCAAGTCATTGAAAACAATGTTGATGAATTCATAGCAATAGTCAAGAATTGGTATATTGATATGGTAGCAAATTGAAAATAGTTCAGCAAAATAGAAGTTAATTCTATTGAATGGTGGTATGATTCTTGTGCCACCATTTATGTTTGCAATTACAGAAACCGCTTCAAAAGTTATAAAGAAACAATTGAAGGACATGAGGTTCTAATGAAAAATGTTGATACAACAACTGTTCTCAAGAAAATGAATGTCAAAATTCAATTCACCTTTAGAAAGACGATGTTGTTGACTAATGTTCTTTATGTCCAAATGTTCGCAAGAATTCGGTGTCTACTTCTCTTTTTTTTAAAAAAAAAGGCTTGAAAGTTGTCATTGAGCTTGATAAATAATTTTATCTAAGAATGGTGTATTTGTAGGAAAGGGCCACTATTGTGATCAAATGTTCAAACTCTGTGCTAATGCTAATATTACGAATAAAATAAATACCTTTACTTACTTTGTTGAGTTATCTTCTTATACTTTATGGCATCTTAGGTTAGGTCATGTAAATTATTGTTATTTTAAATTCATATCTAATTAGGCTTAACTTCCTATGAGAAAAAAAGATAATAAAAATTGGCGTGAAATCTGCGTTTAAGTAAAATTGTATAGAAAATCATTTCCTAAAGTTGAAAGAAATTCTGAGTTGCTAGAAACGATCCACTATGATACATGTGAACTAAATGACATTTTAACTCGTGGTGTAAAGAGATATTTTGTTACATTAAAGATGAATATATGTGGTTTAAACATGTTTATCTCATGAAAATAAAGAATGAAGCTTTAGATAAATTCAAGGCATATAAAGCTATTATTGAATATCAAACATGATGGAAAACTAAATTCTTCAAAGTGATCGAGGAGGAGGATATTTTCTAAATAATTTTTCTCTTTTTGTGAAAAGAATGATGTAAACACTAATGTAATGCACCTCACACTCCACAACAAAATGGGTTAGCAGAGAGGAAAAATAGAACATTAGTCAACATGACTTATGCAATGCTATTCAACTCAAATCTATCTAATAATCTATGGGGTAAAGTGTTGTTAACAACTTGATATGTGCATAATAGAATACCCTCTAAGAAATTAAAGATATATCAATGTGAGTTATGAAGTGGTAGAAAATCTAAATTTGAGTTACCTTAGAGTTTAGGGGTAGTTGGCTTTCTATAGAATAAGTGATCCAAAGAGAACAAAAAATGAGAACTTAGAGACTTGAAAAGTGTGTTTGTAGGTTATGTAGAAAATTCAAAAGCTTATAGGCCTTTGGACCTAGATTCAAATGATGTGGTTGAATCTAGAGATGTTAAATATTTTGATAATAAATTTTTGGGGGAAAATTATGCAAAATCAACACAAACACAAGATGTCAATTATGATCCTACTATTGGAAATACAAGAAAGTTCAAGGATGCTCCAAGTGAAGTTAGGAGGAGCCAAAGGGGAAAGATTGAAAAACAACTAATGCTAATTTTATACACTATTTTGTTGAGGCAATTAGGGAAAGTATAATTGGAAAAATACTTGTATTATTTAACTTAGAGGATGATCCTAAAGACCTTAATGAAGTAATATCATCTAGAAATGTTGTATTCTAGGAGGCAATTAATGATGAAATGGACTCATTATTAGCAAATAATACTTGGGTTCTAACAAATTTACCTCATAGTTTGAAACATATAGGATTTAAGTGGAATTCAAAAGGAAATATGATACAAACGAATATTTACAAACCTTTAAAGCCAAATTCAGTGCCAAAGGATTCAAATAGAAAGAAGGTATAGACTATCTTGATATTTATGCTCTTGTAGCCCATATAACTTAGAGTTTTGCTTTCATTAGCATCGATATACAAATTATTTATGCATCACATGGATGCTAAAACAACATTCTTGAATGGAAATTTAGGTGAGGAGGTGTATGTGGAACAATAGGAAGGTTTTGAATTATCGAGAAACGAAAACAAGGTGTGTAAGCTACTCAAATCCTTGAATGGTTAAAAATAGGCTCCAAAACAGTAGCATGAAAACTTGACTCTATTATTTTTTCTTTTAGTTTTATGTATAATAAGAGCAGATAAATGTGTTTATTTCACGTTTAATGATGGTTATGGTGCAATCAATTGCTTATATATAGATGATATGGAACTAAAAGCTATGATTATCACAATTTAAAATGAAAGACTTGTGTGAATTCGATCCTATTTTAGGTATCAAGGTTAAAAAATATAGTGGGGGGGGGGTTATGCTTTGAGTTAGTCTCATTATACTGAGAATATTTTAAATAAGTTTAAACACTTGAGTATAAAAGAAGTTAGAACCCGATTTGATACTTCAACCAAATTAAGAAAAAATGAGGGAAGAGCCATAGCTCAACTAGAGTATTCTAGTGCAATTGGAAGTCTAACATACGCTATGCATTTTATTAGGCCAGATATTGCATATACAATGTGTGCACTCTCCAAATTTGCTTACAGTTTGAGTAATGACTATTGAAAAAGTATTACTAGAATGTCTTCTTTACTTTATAAAGAAGAACACTTAGCACATGCACGTGTTTAAGAAAGTGTTATTTGATTTTATAGAAAATTAATTTCGGATAAGAAAATAAAATTATTTTCTTTCGTACAAATTAATTTTGGATTCTTCTAAAGAAATGTGAATTTTCAAATATATACTAAAAGTTTGTCTTCTATAAATATAGTTATATTTGTATTGATGCAATTTGTTAGGAATTAATAGTAATTCAGAAATGATGTTGTTTAATTAATATAAATATAGCTGAAAAAGAGTTTCCTACAATATATATAATTCTAAATAAATTTTTCCTTCTCTGCTCAAAATATTTCTCTTATATTTAAAAGCTTTTTAAAGGTTCTTGAAGAAAATCTTCAAAGTTGTTATTCACAAATGTCATGTGGTTTTGTTGTGCTCCACTAGCAAGCTTATAGAGGGAGCAATAATTACCTTAAGGAAAGTATGCTTATGCTTAGGGGTGGCAAATTGGGTTTAGAACCATGGTTCTAGTCCAACCCACTTAGTTTTGGGTTGAGCTAGTTTTAAAATAATATGAGTGAGTGTGGGTTGGGTTGAGTTTTGATGGTTTTAATGTGGGTTGGGCATAAGTGGATTCAATTGGGTTATAAGTTTAAATTGGTGTTAAATGGGTTGAAGATGGCTCGAAAATAGGTTGTAAATGGTCCAAGCCGAATTCACCCAAAATTTGATTAAAAAAAAAAAGACCCACCCAAAATTAACATTCTCAATAAGTAACTATAATTTTTATATATAATTTGAGTTATAATTACTTCAATTACATGCCACAATTTATAGTATAGATATAGATATTAATGAGGTCACAATTTTTTTTCTTTTTCTTATTAAAAAGATCGTATTAAGGAAATAGAAGTGAAGGTTTATTATGAAATTTTCAAAATTTGTATTTAAGATCACCTTTCTTTCATTTATGAAATTTAATTGAAATGAGAGTTGGATTATAATAGAGTAAAATTTCAACTGAAATGTAATGGAGTAAATGAGAATTACTAAATAATTAATAATAATTAATTAACATACGTAAAATAAAGATAAAAAATCATAATTTAACAAAATAATATGATAATATATTTAGCCAAAAATTATGATTTTTTTTTATTAGACCCGCCCAAACTCAACCCAATCCATTTTGAATCTATAAATATAAACTCATTTTGAACCCAATTTATAAAAAACCTACCCACATTGAACCCAATCCATCCATTTGCCACTCCTATGTTACACCTCAAACCACAAAATTCATGAGTCTCCTTATTTACAACCAGTTTCATAAATTTCCCAACACCTTTTACTTTTTTAAACCCGTAACTGATTAGTATACTAAAGACCGTACTTTGAGAAAGTTTAGTAAAATGATTAAAGTATATATATGTATGAGAATGACGAGACATCCTTGGGTGCATATGTTGTATTGTTAAATTCAATAACAATAATTCAAAACTAGGGAAGTTTTTGATTTTCACAAGTTCATAAAGAGTACTGAAAATGCAATATCGAATTAAGATCAAAAGTGATCTTAAAAACTCATGCCATGGATAAAGAGATCGATCTGGCTCCTGCAAACAAACTCCCTCATCAAACAGCAATAAAGAACCACATCAATCCAGACACAGATATGGTATTGGTATACCGAAAGGCATCTCATATGCAGTAAAAGTGTGAAACTATGAAAATTAGAAAGAAGGCAACTGAAGTATCATCCAGATAAAAGAGTCACATAAATTTGCATGGTAAATACAGCATGTCAAAAGTTTTTGTATACGTCATAGCAACCCTGAATGTCATCGATATCATTTTGAGAAGAGAGTCCAAGGCCAAAGCATTTCTGTTGGAAAAGAACACATAGATGACATTATTAGAGTGATGAAAAACTAAGAAAGATACTCAATGAAAAAACTAGCTATAGATAAATAGGAATACACACCTGAAACAATATTATCTCCATAAATCCTCAAGATGTAAGACCAAAAGACTGAATTAAGTCAGTATCCTTGGGCTGGTTTATGATCTTTTCAAACATTTGTTTCAACTTCGGATGACCAACCATCTCCTCCAGAATCCTGTCCTCAATATTCAACGAAGGTTGCTCTTTTTTGTTGCTAATTTCATTGGAGGAAGAGGTGAAAACCAGCTCGGACAAACGCTCCTTCTCAGCTTGCCTACAGTACTTATCGGCCTCGGTCGTTCCACAGGTCATTAAATGATAAGTGTAAACAAATTTCTTTTGTCCGATCCTATAAGCACGCGATATTGCTTGCCTTTCCACGGACGGGTTCCAAAGAACATCCAGCAAAACTACCCTCGAAGCCCCAACTAAGCTTATACCCTCAGAAGAGCACTTGGTGGAGCCAAGCATGACCTTGGCTTCACTCTGCGGATCATTGAATACATTTATCAAAATTTGACGCTGTTTTTGCTCTATCTTTCCATCCATCTGCAAAATTTGCTTTCCGTCAGCCCACTTGAAAATTTCCTTGAGCTGTTCCTTTATTAGCTCTAGAGGCTGAATGTACTGGCTGAATATAACTACTTTTTCATTCATCACCAAGCTGAGGCGAACCAACTCCATGACGAATTTTGTTTTAATACCTTCATTAGGATTGAGCTTGGAAGCCTCTACTGCAGCGAGGTCCGTTCCAATACTTCGCTGTTCTGTTAAATCAGAGTGTTGGAAAAGATAAGGGTGGACAGATACCAAAGCAAGCTTATGTTCAAACTCAAAGCCGTTTGGCGATCCTTCCAACCGATCGATTAACCTCTTCTGCAATGGTGGGGGCTTCAGAAGGATGGCGCAATCTCTTAATCCAGGGAGACTCTGTTGAAGAATGGTGCCTTTGTGTACATGAACAAAGGGTGACATGGAAATTTTTAGCTTCTCTAAAGCACCATCTGAGATTAAAGTAGCTGTAGTAGATTGAAAATTTTCCCTCTTGTGGTTTGACCTCATTTCAGAAAATGTTTTCTCTTGTGCAAGTACATCAGCAACTGCTGGCCGGACTATCCGCAATGTGTTGAAGAGTTCAGCAAAGTTGTTTTGGAAAGGAGTCCCAGAAAGAATGACACGCTTTTCAGTCTTGACCTTAAGTAGAACATTCCAAATATTACTCCTTTTGTTGCGAGGAGTATGCCCTTCATCAAGAACAACCAATCCAGGCTTTTCCAGAAGTATTTTCCTAAGAGCTTTCATTTTATCATCCATGTTTACTCTCCCATATTTTCTCTTGTTGTTTGCATTCTCTTTTATGTATTTCTCCCCTGTCATCTTCTCGAACAAATTATAGCTGATTCCCAAAACGCTTCTCCCTGTGTTCCAAGAATATATTTTGATCATACGGATGGTGTCCTTCTTTGGACGTTGGCGCACATCAACAAGTCTGAGGGCAGCCTTGTTCTCCTTGCCGGACAACTCTGCATTACAGATGTTGTGGAATGGGAACTCAACATTCCATTTTCGGAACTCTTCTTCCCAAGTGAGGAGCATGCTGGCTGGGGTGATAATCACCGGCCGGCAAATTGGAAACAGTTTGAGATAAGTCTCAATGAAAAATATTGCCAAACGTGTTTTTCCAGTCCCTGGAGCATGAGAAATGATGCATCCACCAACTCCACTAGGATCAGTGCTTTTCAGCTCGTCAAGACTGATGCTTCCTGCCAAGTTTTTCCACAGAAATTCAAAGCCTTCTTGCTGATGTTGATACATGCTTTCTCTTATACCAGGTTTAAGGCTCCAAACAGTTCCATCACAAGTATTGTTCAAATCAGCAAAAGTTTTATCCTTTGAAAATTGTGAATAGAGTCCATCAAACTCTGGAAATTGCTCTATTTTAGAATATTGTTTCCTATTTGATCCTTGATAAGCTTTTTCCACCTACCAAAGGCAAAAGAAAAAATTAGTTTGACACAGCACAAGTTTTTTGTCATTGGATCCATCAAATTAATACACTTACCCACTCAGGCATTACATCTTTTGGTCCGGCCTCCACATGAAGGCAGTAAATACATATTAACCCTTTGTCATCTTCGACAACCAACTCATGCTTCCCTCTAGTGCATCTTGCATACTGAGTTTCATCTGCAGGAGCATCTGCATTTTCTTCATCAGCCTGCAGGCCATACAAATAAGTTCTTGATTTGTGATTTAAACAGTTATGATTTTGACCATATATATACAGAGATTTATTTTCTATAATTAGTAATTTTTGCTCAACTTACCTCAAGGTAGTTAGACAATCGCGGTTCATCTAAATGCCAATCAATGTCTAAATCATCAAACAAGGCTTCCATCTCTTTTTCAAATTCTGTTTTTTCAACCTTTGCTTGTACCTCATCTTCAAAAGTAAACTTCAATGGAAGAGTATTTTGAGTTTGAGGTGGAGGTGAAGGTGCCTGCTTAGCTTGTTCTTCATCAGCTTCCTTGTTTTCAAGCATTAGTCCCCTTTCCAATACGGAAACTGCAAGTGTTCTGCAGAAATTATTTTGTTTTGAAGAAACTTGCTTACTTCTGTTCGGCTCCTTAATTTCACGAACTACGTCTACTTTCACATTTTCACCATGGAAATCTGAACCAGCTGCATCAATATTTTGCTGAATATCACCATCAATATGATCAAAGTCATCTTTCGACTCCTTCCTTATGCCCACCGGTGATTGTTTGTATTTACTTTCATTGTTCTGATGATTGGAAAAACGACTTCTCTTTGAAGCATTTTTCAGAGCAATATTAGCTTCTTGTGTATTGCAATTTTCTTTATTCTCTTTTGAAACTGCCAACAATAACTCTGTCTCACCAGAGTTATAACAATACCCCTCTTCCAAATCTTTGTCAGATGATGAATCTGATCCATCCGATAAATCCCGTGAAGCATTATCAGCTACAGAGGGCTTTTCGATTGTCTTTAACTTTGATCGAGTCCGACCCGCTATACCAAGATCAAACTCTTGTTCAATATCTTCAACATTTTTCCCTAAACAAAAACTTGAAAATATGAGAAACCATCTGTTTGAGTTGCTGCAAGATGCAGCAACGGCACTTTTTTAACATGTCTATCTTAAAGAAGCGTATTTCCATGGCTACTAGACATCTAGTAAGTTGAAGATAACAAAAAGGGAGGGGAAAGATGCCAGTTCCTTTTCCATTGCATTTAATGCAGTCATGTTATAGAAGATTTTTGGCCAAAATAAATCAGGAAAGAATAAAACAGGCACTAATACTAAATCCATAGTTCACTTTTTATTAGCAACGTGGAACAAAAATAGACTTGAAATCTCCAATGAATTTAAAAAAAAAAAAAAAACAAAAACACAATTGAAAAAAAATTGCAGGAGAGCACGAGACTTTTCAGGAAAACTTATTATTTACTTTTCTATTGAGCTAAGTTTATATTCCAGTACCTGATAAGTTGAACAGATGCTAAACAATGATTTCAAGGTTCTTTAAGTTCTATGAGTTGTGCATGTGACATGAAACAATCCAATGGAGATTCTCAATACTATTCTTACTAACCTTTAATGGCTCATTCCAAATAAATTGATTCTACTCTCACATTAGAAGTCCAAGCAGTCAGCTTAGGTGACCAGTTTACAGGAGGCTAATGTCTGTCTTCTTTGTATTATCCAAATTCAAGCATCTTATGTTAAAAAATTACGACCAGAGGAAAAGTCAGTTTCTCAAAAGATGGACGATGGAAACTTTTGATGCATTGTAATTTTTGATGTTCATGGTGAAAGTGATAATGTATTTGAGAACCTTGACATAGAAGTCATTGTCCTATAGATAGGCAACATTATCCAAATAACAGCAAATAGATTAAAAGATCCAAAATGATCACCTTTTTTCACTAATGAACTTGACTTGTCTCGCATTGGATCAACAGAGGACAATTTCTGGTTTCCACCATCAACTTTCTTGTTAGAAGAGGTATTAGAATTGCCTTTAGTTAACTCTTGAACCCTTGAGCTCTGTTTCTCTGGCACAAAATGTGTTTTCTTATCCCTGAATTCAGCTTTGTCAATTTTCTCAATCAAAACATCCTCAGGAAAAATATCTTCACTGCACTTCCCTGCACAGAGTTGTGAAACAATGAGAAACCTATCATTTAAGTTGTTGCGTTGAGTTGGTATACTTTTTTTAACTTAAACTTATATTTACTTCGTATTCTAACTGATAAGTTGAAAATTAATGAAAAATGAGGGAATAATTGACAAACTAGGCAATCTTTTCTCCTCTAAAGTTCCAAGGCTTTTCACACATGAGATGCTTCTTTTTTATGACATGTTAATTGTACTAAAAGGAAATTACCTACTCGTGTGTATCCAAGTCTCATAGAGAGAGAAAGACAAACACTTGCACGTGTATGATATCTATTTGCAGTTTGGATTCTCTATTTTATTATGTATTTCATCTCTTATTTTATTGTATGAATATATGTCAAGTGTATTAAATATTATTTTATAAAAATAATTGATTAAAGATCAAATACATTTTTTACAAAATTTATTGGAATAGGAGATGAAACACAAAATGGAATCAAGTGTCCAAAGCTTAATACAATGTTTTAAGTTGAGCTGAAGTTGACATGAATGTGCTAATGCCATTAGAGGAATTGGGAAGTCATTATTGTACTACTAATCAATTTGCATTGGAAAGCATGATTAAATGGCACGGATAACTTCTAATTCTAGGATGAAGCTTTTAGAACAAAATATTTTATGGAGATGATGTAATGAGCAACCCTATCATATACATATATAGAAAGAAAGAGATGGGATTAAGGTCAGAATACAAATATGTTATGGTTATGTAAATGTTCTATAACCTAAAATAAACTAAATGAACCAAGACTAAAATACATAAAAATTTCTAACATTCCCCCTCAAGCTTGAGCATATATGTCAACCACGCTTGGTTGTTACACTGAAACTTAAGTTTCTTAATTTGTCCGTAAAGATAACAGAGTAAATGGATAGTTTATAGATAATTAGATTAGAAAGACTTGACAACATCCATAGAAGCATTTTGGATGAAAATAATGTTAGACTACACGGTTCTCATCAGTTTTTACCCTTGGCCGGTCTAAACCTTGTCAGAGAAAAACAATGTTATTTAGAGGATGTGAAGCCTGTTGTTTTAGCTGGACATTGACAAAATCAAGGTTGCAAAAGAATTAAGTATGCGATTCAAATAATAACAAACAGATTAAAAAAAAACGAAAAATCCAAATTTATCACCTTTTAGTACTGACGGACTTGAGTCGAGATCACCCCCAAAATCATCCTGAGAAAATGACAATCCAAGATCAGTAGGGGTCATGTTTTTCTTTGCACCATCAACTTTCTTGGGAGAAGAGGCATATGGACGGTGTTTAGGTAACCCTTGAACTACTGCTGTCCATTTTTTTGGCACAGATCCTTTGTTCTTATTCGTGGATTCAGCTTTGTCAATTTTCTCATTCCCAGCTTTCTCAGGAAACATATTTCACTGTCCCTCTCTGCACAAAGATATAACACAATGCAAAACCTATCATTTAACTGCAACTGTGTTAGTGTAATTTTTAAACTTAAAACTTACTATTTACTTGTTACAATGCTGATTTTCTACATATTTGATGGCTGATAAGTTGAATCTAGAGATACAAAGAGAGGAAGAATTGAATTTTAGTGACATTTTTTCACATTCACGACATTTTTATGCAGATAGCCGTTAAGATTTGAATTTTTGGAAAACAATTTCTAAACTTTATGGCTACCAAATTTTCATAAAGAGAGAAAGATAGAACACAAGTATACATGATATTTATTACAACCGAAGTTGAAAATCTATTCGTATCATTAAATGAAGACAATAGTCGTTTCAAGCAGTTCTGGTATACTTATATAGCATGGACATCTTCCAATCCTTGGCTGAAATCCTATCTGATGTATATCAGATGGGATAAGTGTTAGAATACAAAAATGATATGGATATATTAGCAATCTATCACATTAAAAAAGCACTAAATAGAACAAGAATAGATAAAAAAAAATATTCTACAATGACTTCTCTTCAACTGGAACATATGCATCAATCATAATCAACTTGATAGAACAAAATTAGTGGAATCAGATGGGGACTGAGAGAGATTTTAACTAGTCATAAAATAATCAGACAAAGGTCACAACAAGATCTTGAAATAAACAACAAATAAACAGAAAAAATAAAAAGATTGGTTCATTGGAGGGATACAGAAGCATACCAATATTTTTCTAAAACTTGCATAGAATCAACAAGAAGAGAACATTTCTCTTTGATCTGCAAAGAAAATCCGAAGAAGTTGGCGTCTACCTTCTATAGATTGCATGGCCAACACGGAGATGGAATATATTTTGTAAATGCTGGAAAAGTCCACATCAGTTACAAGCCAAGTAAAACCTTATATTTTTATTTACCGCGAAGCACAAAAATATTAATTCTAAATGTGAAACCTTTGTAGAATTCCAACCTACAACATATATTTTTCAAAATCAAAATATGTGCGCACTATTATAAATTGGATTCCTCAATTGTCTAATTTGATTGCATATTGCTAAAATTTGATTTTCACAACCTTATTTATCACCATAAAATCAAGCTCTATTTGGTATTAAATTAAATACATATAATTATAGTAACATGTTAATTAATATTCATAATCCATATTGACCATGACAGGCCACTTGCTATTTATGCAATTATTTATGGGGGAAAAAAAGAAAAGAAAAAAACTATCGTGACTATGTAACTTCAAGGACAAAAAGGTAAAATGACATAGCACCTCAAAATTGTTAATTGCAAAAAAGGTAAGTAAAATAAGGTAAATAAACTCATAGCACATAAATGAAATTAATATACTTCCAAGAAATTCTTTTTATATCAAAAATCCCGCGAACCATGTAGAAACAAGTATAATAAAAAGGAAAGAAAGCTTGTGTTCAAGGCTATAATCACATCTGCATTCAGCACAAGACAAACAAAGTATAAAGACAATTATGTATATAGCTTTTAGTTAACGACGACAAATAAAAGAAAATTACTTTTGGCCATTTGAATCTCCGTAACATCATATGAAGTGCTGTTCAAGGCTTTGATACAAATGTTCTTTGCTTTTGAGGATACCTATATCAGTTTTTCCTTTCCGCTGTATGATTCAAATTCGGATCTCATTTTCAGAAATGTTGTCAAACTGCAGATATTAAATTTACAAACAAAACTTTCGGTTTTGCTGAAGGTTCTATTATATATGAAACATCTTTACTTTCTTTAACAGTTAGGTATGGGCAGCAGAATGGCAAATGAAAGATAATAGTTCAGGCGAAGTCTTGCAAACTAGCCCAATTTTGCCATTTCAAGGTAAAAAATGGGAAGAAACAAGTGATACAATTTGGGACTCATTGACTTTGAAGTCATAGGTTTAGCAACCGCCGAGAGATCTGATTGCACTTAATTTAAATTTCAGCAAAAGTTCGCAGGAACTATATTGAACTTAAATGACTTTTTTGTACTATAGCCACTACAATAAATAAATTAGTAACAAAATAGTAAGTAACAATATAAAAGTTGTCATCAAATCATATATATTAGATGATAAAAGATTTTGTTCAGGCACTTTAATGATTTTTACAAATTAAATAGTAACAAAATAGTGTTTAAGTTGTCGCCATTTACAATTAGTGACATACATATGGAGACAATTTATTGATAATGAAAATCTTATCATAAATTACCATGACAATTTTTGTTGTCGTTAGGTTGTCACCATAGGAGTATCATTAATTATCAATGATAAAATATTAGTTTTTGTCATTATTGAGCCTTATTGTGGTAAAATAAAAGTTATTGTCACTTAAAAACATTAGTAGTGATAAAATAAAAGCTATTGTCATTTAATGTATATCATTAGTAATAATTTATATTCTATTACTTATTATTCTGTTACTAATATGACATATTATTGTAGTGAGCCACAAATACTTTCTACTGTAATATATACCCTGAATCTTTTCAAATCATTATATTAATAGATTTAATAATACATACTCTAATCAACATCATTATTAATTATACCTCATAGAATATATATCTTGGTTTCTTGGTCTATCTTAGAAGGGCACAAATTTCATCAAGGCTAAGCCTCAACACCATGGGATTCAGAATATAAGCATATATAGTTGGCACTATAAGATAACAAACGTTCACAAATGGACAAAATTTGTTGGCAATCACTGATGGTTACCAACAAAGTCACAAATTCAACAGATATCAATATCAACTTAAAAATTTTTGCCAACTTATGTACTGACCATTACCAATGGAATCATCAATGGAGAAAATAACCATTATTAATCTTAGTGTGAGAAATAAAATCTATTGTCAATGGTTACAAAGGATATATATATATATATATATATATATGCACACACACACAGAGTATGGATAATTATTAGGGATGTAATATATATATATTTAAATTGTAAAATCAATAGACCAATATTTACTAGGAACTTTTGAGACAAAAATAAATAAGATTAGCAGAGTAAGGCTACATTAACAACTTCTAAGACATTTAGGACTCTACCCTCTTAAACTAATAGATATACACTCACATACCGATAAAAGTCAATTTATCTTACTAGTAGAGTGTTGCATAGAGAGTCATAGTAGACGGAAAAAATCCACAAAATGAGGCAAGTGAAAATTTTAGTTAAAGAACTGGATCTATCTATTTATCCTTGCGTCAATGGGACCCAGTGATGGGATTTTCACCTACATCTCAAATGTACTTGGAAAAATACTCAATATATGAATTATAGATCTATCACTTAGGCTTTTGTAGAATTTTGAATCGTTTTAATTTGAGGTGTGTGCATAAACTTATGGCTAACTTATGAAGATGTGCCATATCAAAAATCTTTTTCCCAAAAACTAGGCCTATGTTCTTTTGCATTTTCTTAGAATATTTTTCAACTCCCAAAATAATTTTAAAAAGTGTATACAATCTCCAATCGTTCACCCAAAACACAAAATTTCTATACCCAAAAAATCCTTCCCAAAACAATCTCAAAATACCTTATACCCTAAAAACCATACCTAATCCCTCATTTTCTCACTCTACCTTTCACATTACTCATTCATTTATTATTCTCTTACTTCACGCATTCATATCTATTTATACATACATATATGAAAACGTAAAAATTTTACTAGTTATAAAATTTTAAAACTCATGTTTACACATTTAATTAAACTAATTGTCGAAACATTAATTAAATATTATTTATATTATTACTAAATAATTTATTTACTAAATAGCATATTAAATTAATTAATTAAATTATTAATTAATTAAATAATGTATTAGTTATATTTAATATTTAATGTATTAATTAAATATTACATTAATTCATTTAATAAATAACTTAAGATGTTTTAATTTGATACAATAAATAAATTAATCTGCTTCAAAAAAATCTTCATTAAATATTTATTATAATAGCATAATATTTATTTAATAATATATTATGTTTTATAAATTAATATTAATATAATTAAAGTAATTATAAAAAAGTTAATTAAATTTAAGTAAAATTATTTGATTGTTACTAAATAATGTATTAATGAAGTAAGGAGTTAAAGTAATTAAATAATTTATTAAATTTATTAAACTAATTTATTTAATTATTTAATTAATTTGTTATTTACATTCATATTTCACGTATAATTAAATATTATATTTATTTGGTTAATAAATAATTTAAGATGATTTAATTTCATATAATATAAAATTTATTTATTTATTTAATTTTATGAATTGCTATTAAGTATCATATATAAAATTTATTAAATAAATTATTTTATTTAAATCAATAACTTAGTTTATTCGTACATAAATCATAAATAATAAACAATTATATAATTATATTCCATTTAATAAACAGTAGTTAGTTAAAAATTAATGTACAATAATTAATTTTTTTATATAAGCCAATATTAACAATTATTATGTAAGTCGATTTTTTATAATTAAGATATAATTATGATTTCGTTAATAATTAATATTTATTACTAAATATTTTTCTCAAAATAATATATCATTTACTAATGTTAAATTTATAAAAATATAAATTTTAAAATAAATCACCAATTAAATTAATTACACATCATTTTATTACAACCATATATCAATCATTACTTACATATGCATACACACTCATCATCTAACTATAAATACTCTCTCTCTCTCTCTCTCTCTCTCTCTGACACACACACACACACACATATATATATAACATAAAAAATAAATTTTATCCTACAAATCCAATAAAAAATGAATTGATTTGACGTTTATAGTAAAGTTTGTCTTTCTACCAAAATACAAAAGAGCAAACATTTCATTCTGAATTCATTTTATATGTTTTCCCAAAACACAAAGGAAAGCTCGACACATTCTCCAAATTCTCTTTCAAAAATCCATTCTCCCAAAATATTTCCAGAAAACAACCAAAATGCAAAAGAACATAGTTTGGCTATTTGTTTTACATGAAAAGAACTTTGTAACAAATTTTGCTCTTACTGCCCATCTAAATTTAGAAAAGCTCCCAACATATGAATTATAGACATATCCATAACATTTTAGTATGATATTGAATTTACTTTAATTTGAGCTACCTGTAGGATGTTATGGTTGTATACAATGATATGGCATATCATAAATTCTTTTCCAAAAAAGAAGTCCATTTGCCTAGACAAAAAGAGCTTTGTAGTATATTCTTCTCTTACTTCCCAAATGAATTTAATTAGACAAGCTCCTAACACATGAATTGTAGAGCTTTATAATGTATTTTTGTTTTACTTCCTGTCACGCCCTGGCCCATGAGCTTGTTAGAAGCGAGAATTGCCTCCAAACCCACCAAGTGCATCCTGAAATTGGGCTATGATCAAATATCCCAATAAGGAATATCCAATAGATGCATATGAGTTTTTTGGTTAAAGCTTATATATTAGTCACTCTTTTAATATTTAGTCCATGTGGGATGAGGTATCACACTTCCCAAATGAATATGAAAAATCTCCCAAAAGTGAATTATAGATCTATCTCTTTACTTTTTCAAGGATTTTAGGTCACCTTCATTTAAGAACTGTTGAAAAGGTTACAGGCAAAATGTTCAACAGTTACAGGCAAAATACAATAATGTATCACCTCTGAAATTTTTTTGAAATTTGAAACTGCTGTTTTTCTTTCACCTTTGCTACCTCTTTTACTCAATTTTATTCTCTTTTATGAGTTGATCTGGACTATAGCATCAACCTAGAAGTTTCAGTCCTCTTTTTTGGCTTCCTAGTGTCACCAGAATTGGGTCAATTGGCTATCTAGAAAGAAAGTAATGAGAAAATAACCAAAATATATATGGAAGGAGATACTTCATCTGCCCTTTAGGTTTTTGCAGGATTTTGAGTCACTTTAATTTGAGATTTGTAGCAAAAATTGTGGCCAAAATACAATGACTTGTCATATTAGAAATTCTCTTCTGAAATTGTCCATTTATCTGCACGCATGAAAAGAGATTTATAATGTATTTTTCTTACTTCCTAAATGAATCTAGAAAGTTTTCAACAAATGATTTATTCTATCTCTTAGGTTTATGTAGGATTTTGAATCACCTTCATCCAAAGCTTGTAGAAAAAAGTAAGAGAAAAAATATTATAATATACTACATCTAAAAGTTTTCAAAAAACTAAAGTTCTTAATTTCACTTTCACCATTGCTACCTCTTTTACCTAATCTTTTACTTTTATATTAGCCCTCATGGACTACAACATCAACCTAAAAGTTTTACTCCCCTTTTCTTGGTTTACTAAGGTTGCAAGATTCGATTCAATTGGATATCTAGAAAGTTAAGAGTAAATAACTGAAATATGTATGGAAAGAGAAACTTAATTAGTTTTAAGAAGTTATCTATCCTTGGAAATTGATATGCAATTATTTCTAAGAACTAAACCACCCTAAAAATGTTTTGATAGGATGGCAATGTATTTATTCTTGAAAATATAGTACTATCTTAGTCTATTAAATTCTTTCTAATGGTTACATGTTCGGTATTATTCATCCTAAGTAAAGGAGATTGCTTGTATGCATGTAAATAATCATGTAAGTGAACTTGTCATAATAAGTAATAAAGCGATGAGAGAGTGTTGATCACATGAGGAAATAAATTATTTGCTACTAATTACCAATTTATCATATATTGGTTTTATTTACACTAAAATTAATTGTGTTGGGATTAAAAATTAAACTATGAAAATATGAAAAAGAGTGCACTTATTAAGTTTTCTATCAAGATGTGTAGCTTAGAATTATGATTTCATCAATTGAATTGCTTGATTACATTATTTCTTTCCTATGAAATTGATAATAAGTTACTAGTCTTGAGTCTTATATATGCTATTGTAGGTTCTTCTAAATCACTCAATCAAATCCCTAATTGCTTCAATTCACTACATTCCTATGTGAATTAACCCAATTATGAATGGTATTGTATCACTTAATTAACTATCTAGGGTAAGCAGGTATATTACTATCTATTTACAAACTAATGAATTCATCTACTTGAATTATTAATCCTAGGCTCTTACATTATCTATCAATCCCTAAATTTTCTTTTTCAAAATTCCCCTAGGATTGAAAGATGCATTTGATTATTAATTAGCCAATCAAATAAAAAAGGAAAAAAAAAACACAATAGAAGAAACAACTTAAGATGCTACTAATTTCATGAAAGAAAATCGAGCATAAATTATTCTGAAGAATCCATATCATAATTCTAAAATAATGAATTACTTCATAATTGAATTGTAAAACTCCTGAAATTCAAAAGTTTTGAAAAATAAGGATTTAGAATTCAAGAAATTGGTTGGTTGGATTTTAGGGCTCAAAAAATTAATGAAAAGGACATAAATGCATGAACATTGAAAGTTTTGGGATCAAATTGCAATTAGACAAAACTTGATTGGATCACATTTTAGAAATTTTGGGGGTTTGCATGGAAATATTTATGGTCAAATGGGCTAATGTGAGGCACTCAGTCTAGGGTTTGAATGAAGGCACTCAAAATCTTGGTGGACCTAAGTGAAGGTTGGGTTAAAGTTTTGGGGGTGAAAATTAAATTTTTAAAAGTTGGCCTTTAAATAGCAAAACAGCCCCTGGACTTCTTCATTTCTTCCCCATGCTCCGATCGTCATCTCTCTCTCTGTCGATCAACTTCTGCTACTAAAAACCTTGAGATCATATATCAAATTGTTCCTCTCTTCACGGTGAACACAACGGTATAATTTTCTCTCTGAACCACCCATCGTAGCGGTCAAAAATTGAGCTCAAAAACTCTACCACGGTGGAGCTCGGCAACACTACTTCACCAGTGATGGAAGCTGAGATATAGGTAGTGGGTTAGGAAGGTTTTAGCTCAAGGATGAAAATGGTGGGCTCTGATCATGGTTTTAGGTGATGGAGATAGTGGAATTGAAAGAAAATTGATGCAGCAAATGGAGAGACCCAACAAATTTCAGACGGTGATTGAAGGTAAATTCGACAAAGATTGAAGAAATTGATTGATTCGTCAAGCTGAGACGCATTTGGTGGTGGTGGGGTTGACTAACTCCAGCGGCAGCAGATGGTAGCAAAGCTAAGACAAAATCTTTGCCTGATTACAACGATCGTGTTGGTGTAGTTGGTTCGTGGCTTCGAAGTCTTGATAAGAAAATCTTAGGTGATAATCAAATTTGGGTTCAATGCTTTGTACCATTTATTTTCTTACCTCATCTTGTGTATTGTTGAGAAGATATAAGAATTTGATATGGGAATCATGGTATGGATCGTGCCTGGACTATTATATAAGTTAGTAGACCTGGATCTTGTTATATTATTTAATTATTTTGGGATTAATTGAGTTAATTAAGTGATTAAACCCTAATTTGAGGATTTCATGAATTTGAGGCCTAAGTACTAAAATTGGGTTAATTAGAGATAATTAGATTATTATTTCTAATTTGGGCTAATTTTATGAGTTGAAACATGTAATTTAGGACTTGATTGTACCTCTTTACTAGAACTAGTACAAACCCATGACTATGTCTGTTATAATGGCTTAATTAGCATGTTTTGTATTGATAGAACTGATTAAACCCTATAACTATTGTATTAAGTGGATGATTAGTGATTTGGGGATTGTCAATGGTATAATAGTAAATATTGGGTTGAATGTGGATTTTTGACTATAAATATTCTCTTTTGGTTAGGTGATAACGAAGTAGGTCCCATAGCTCAGTGGGCAGCGACAACATTTGTGAGAATTCGGAAGTGAAGGTCTACCACTCTGGCTTTGATTTTATCTATTGGTTTTTTGGGGAAAACCCTTGTGAGGGTTAAATATGCTTGAACTGTGCTTGTTTGTGTTTATTGAAATCTTTAATTAATTGCATTTTTGCTTGCTATTTGCTAAATGACTTGTGTACCTCTATGAAGGTTAGTACTTGATTGTTTTCTGATATGAGTTCGTTCTTGTCCGTTCTGGCATCTAGAACTTCCATTTGTTATATGTTGTTTGATTATTCTGTTATCTGATCATTCTATCATCTGGTTGTTTTGTTATCTGACTATTTTGTCATTCGTTCGTTTTGTTATTGGATTGTCTAGTGTTTGACCGTTCTGTTATCTATGTTGTTTGTAATTATTATATAGGAGTAAAGGGACATTAATCTCTACTGTGTGCATGGGATAAGCCATAAGCCCTAAACTCTTGAATAAGTAATGGGACATTAATCCCTACTAGGTGCATGAGATAAGCTGTAAACCAGGGATTCTTAGTTAAATAGTGGGATATTAATCCCTACTGTGTGCATGGGATAAGCTATAAGCTTAGAACTAGTAATATAAGGAAAATCTGATAAGTCTATTCTACTCTGATTCGTATTCCGACTGTAGTATGATTGTTTGTACCCTACTCATAGAGCAACAAAGGTAGTGAAGTTTCTTGATCTAGATCAATCTGTTGTCCAGGTTGAACAAGCCTTCTGCATTTCCTCCCGAACTAATTCGATTGAGATAGACCAATCCTTTTGAATTGATTTGATCAAGATGATCTCAGGCCATTTGAGCTAACAGTCACAACTCCTGAGTTGGTACCTACTAATAACTTTGAATTTGTTAATGGTTGTGACTGTTCCTGACTGTCTGTAATCTTATTCATTTGCAAACTGATTTTTAATTGCCTGTATCTTGATCTGTTCTTGTTCTAATTGTTAATTTATGATCTGTTGAGTTAATTCTCCCTCGACAGACCTCTACTGCTTATGATTATGATTATCTCTCATTAAGTCTTTTAGACTTACCCCCCCTCCCCGCGTGTTTTATCTTGATTTTCTCATATAGGATTGAGTGATAAGCTTAGACTTTCGATTGGATCAGCAAATATAATTTTGTATTAGAATAGCTATGTGTATATGCTTATGGGCATACTTGGGCATGCAATTTTTGTAAACCCTAGAGATATTGTGATATATTAGGTCTGAATTTAACATCTGCATGGTGCATATATATATTATGTTGAATATTTTGGAAGTACTGATGGTATGTACTTGGTACTTTATGTTGTATGTTATGGATCACCTAAGGCTTGTATGTAGTGTTTTGTGGAAGTTGATTAAGTTAAAGTATGTTGCTATCTCTGATAACTTTTGTTGAGGTTTGCTTAAGTTGAAATTCACTACTATTTCTGATAAGTTCAAAAAGTTTGTTGTAGGCCTGTTGTTCTTTATGTGTTAAGAATTAAGATTGAATTAAGTGGCATCCTAGCTAGAGGCCATCTCGAGCTGGGTGCCACTAAATTGTCAAATAATATATAAATAAAACAAGACATCATATGAAGTCCATAATTAAAAAAGAAAAAAAAAATTGAAGGAAGACGAGGAAACTCTATTCCTAGCCTTGATGAATATGATCACCATTTTATCCTCTTTCAAACTCGAATTCTCACAAAACTTCTAGTTCCGATCAGAAATCAAAATCAAATCCCTCACTTAGTGTTTGAAAACCTTATATATATTGGGTAAAATTGCATTTTTAGCCCAACACAATAACCAAATGTACAACTATAGTCCCGTGTTATTAAGAAATTTAAAAAATCCCAAAATCTTAAAAATGTTGTAAAATTAGTCTGAAAAGTGAATTGCCATCAACAATTTAACGAAGGCTGTTTGGTAACAGAATCTGGTGGCAAAATTACCATGTGAATGGCACATGAGGCTGGGTAAAAATTCTTTATCCCTGACTAAAACATTAAAACCCCAATTTTATCCTTCAACAAACTCTAATTTTTTCTTCCTCAACACTTAACTGTAAAAATTTGCCCAAAATTCCATTTTTTTTTCTCCAAAACAATGTTTGAGCTAGGTGGTGAAGTTCTTTCTATGGAAATTTAGCAAAAGATTGAACAAAGTTGGGTGAAAGAAAAACCTGGTAGTCGGCTTGTTAGCACTACAGGTCTTACAGGCACAAACTCCTGTAAAAAAGATATATCAATCTCAGACTCTTCAATTTCTTCAATCTCGGCCACCACCCCACTTCATCAACGTCCGTGTCTATCAGACAAAGAGTTAAAAAGGATGAATAGCATATCATACGTAAATGAAGATCAAGAGAATATCTATGATCAACTAATTAGCTTAGATAATGTCAAAAATGCTGGCATGACTTAGCCGCAGTCGTGCTAAAGTACCTGTACCCTCAAATATCTGGATCTCATACTACTGGTCCTCGATGCATAATTGCTGAACTTCTAAAGTTGCACATCAAAGCTTCTAAACGCTTTTAAAAAAAA